>JANHFL010004844.1:25119-43872 GCA_032468155.1 Oxyrhabdium leporinum
ATAGCAATAGCACTTGGACTTATATACCGCTTCACAGTGCTTTACAGCCCTCTCTAAGTGGTTTACAGAGTCAGCATATTGCCCCCCAACAGTCTGAGTCTTCATTTTATTGACCTCAGAAGGATGAAAGACTGAGTCAATCTTGAGCCAGTGAGACTCGAACTGCCAAACTGCAGGCAGCCAGCAGTCAGTAGAATAGCCTGCAGTACTGATTCCAACCACTACACCACCATGGCTCATGTAGGCATCATATAGGCATTATTTGTCTGTTTCAGAATTTCAGGCTGCAGTATCTTTACATAGGTGATGAACCTGTAAGAAGATCTTATCCTTGGTGATGTTTTGAGGATAGAGTTGCTTAATAAGTGTGTAGCATTTAATAACTGCTAAAGATACTGAAATCTATTTGGACCTGATGAACCAGGAGAAGCTCATCTCTTCAGAGGGCCTTTAAGCATGCATATGTAGTTAATCGATAATATGCAATCCTTTGCTAATCCTTGGTCCTTGCCCTGAGATAAAGATATGTCTCAGTCCTTATTAACGTGGCTCTTCATTGTAATTTGAGCTAATTCTGGCTGTTTCACTGCAGGAGTTTGACTAGCAAGGTTATTTTGGAAGAACAGAATCCTATTATTTATGGGAATGAGGTTTTACAGCAAAACTCATATCTCCTGACTTAACAAGGTCCACTTAAAGTTTGCTACTATTTATATTTAGTTTATTTTTCATAGATTAGAGTTTGTTTGAGTTAGATTGCTCTAGGGATTCCCATCTCATCTCTTTTTTAAAAAAGCAGGTTAATAAGCATTCATAACTTTAGACATTCCAAAACAAATTAGATTATTGAATCTAATTTTGAAACTCATTCACTCAATAGAATTATGTTTTCATGACTTTGTCTTGTGCACTACCATTCTGAAAGAAGCACAGCTCCACAATTCCAGCTGTTCTGAGTAGAATATCCTTTATTTCTTTACGCAATGTTCAAAGAAGTTGTTCTCTTTTCTTTTCTATCTTTCAAGAAAATTAGTCTAACAAACATTATATATAAGTAATTATATAGCATGATACAATGTTTCCAAGAACAAATGATTATTGAGGATGTTTATTTCCTCCCAGCTTATTATTGAAATTCCCTTTTCCCAGAATGGCTCTGTGCAGCTTTGTGGTATCACTGGCTAGTGGAGTCTTTTTGGCTGTACACGTCCTGGTGTAGATAGCATATTTTAGTGTTTACAAATGGTTTCATAGACATAGTTTTAAAGATGAAGGAGTTGATTCTTCTTCCCCCCCTACACCAGTATATTTCCATTGCCTTAAGCAAAAGATCTGGCCAATTTGCATAGTCGTAGAAGGAAAGGACAATGCTGGAAAAAGATTGGAAAAATACTGGGACAATGAAAACTCTGGGATCTTGACAGTGAGGCACAAATAATTGGATTGAGATCCTGACCCTTGACCTGTACTGTGAAGTCTGCTGTTTGTCAAGCTAAATCTCACTTCTGGATACTCACGTCACTTTTAAATGCTTTGATGCATGTGATGGCACATTCCTCTTCAGCAATCTTGTAAATGTTGCTTATTTTACAATTACCTCTTATGAAGACTATCATTTGCAGATTCTGATCATTGCATAGATCAAACAAAATGAAGGGAGGAGAATATGTTTCCACACAAAGTGTGTTGATCTAATGAGATCCCTGAATGACATGTAGAACTTCAAGAGGAACTCATTTCACCATTCATAATTTTTCAGTTATTAGTTCTTTGCCCATTAACTGACTGATGTTTTATGTTATAAAATGTATTTAAGCTCTGCTGGGAGTAATAGTTTTTGAACTTCTATGCTGATTGTATACTGCTATATATGCAGGAGCTTTTATTCCGTATTGTAACTGAATTCTTTGTCTCCTTTCTGTCTAATAATTCATTCTGAAAGAATATTTCAACTTGCTATTGCAATACATTAATATACTGTATAAAGAAGTATTTGAATGTATACAACCTAAAGAAAAAGCATAGTTAGCGAACATTTGCTTATTTATGTATTTATCATATTTGTATAAATACGATCTCGTAAGAGACTGACTCTGACTGACATACAACAAAAAAGAAAAGCAATAAATGCATATAAAACAATCACTATTAAAAACTATAAGAGTTACTAAAAAGCACACAAAAGAAGGGAGCATGATGCCACAATAAGGGAGCCATTGCAAAATCTCCTGAGCCCCTGGAACTCCCAGGTCTGATAACATAGCCAGGTCTTGAGGGACCTGCAGAATGTTAAGAGGTATGGAACTAATCTCACTTATATGGAGAGAAGATTCCACGAGGCAGGTAGCAGAAAAGGCCCATTCCTGGGACTCACCAAATGTAATTCCTGACAGATGGCACCTACAGCATGCCTTCTCTGCCAGACCTGATGAAATGGCTGATGTGATTGGGAAAGGTGGTCCCTCAAATTCATTCCTTTTCTGTATAAACTGAAGGTCCCCTACCATTTGTTAATTTCAATTTATTCATTTTTTTCTTAACCTGCCATTACCACATCCACTGTGTATCATTGAGATGTATCATCACACTCTTGGGGATGGTGCTGTCTCCCAAAATTTACTTTTGGTCCCTGGTCACAAACAATTGCCTATCCTGACCTATAAGATCAATGCTTTATTCCTGTTAAAATCAAATGTTCACACTGTTATTAATACTAAATCTTTCGCAACTCTCCTCCCGAGTTATGAAAGGTTTATGTTTTTGCTTTATTGTTGGCTGTCCTTGCTAAACCCTCCCACCCATCCAAAAGGAAAATGCATGGATTCAATAACAATGAAGTGTTGGAATGATTTTCTAACATTTTTGAAAAGTTGCACATTCTCTTCTGTGGTTCCAACCATCCATTCTTTTAATTTTTAGAGCTGTGAAATATTAATAACATATCGATTTTAAAAATTCTTCTAAAATAGCAGAACATCAAAAAATACTTACATGCCAGATATTTTGCTTTATTAAGAAAACCCACCCTTTACCAAAATTTTATCTTCAGCATTCTTGCTCATCTCTCCTTGTTTAACATTTTTATTATAAAATATTATAAAATACAAAACACAAAAGTAAATGGAAAAGCAGTAGGGGGGAAAAGGGAAAAGAGAAGTGAGGAAAGATAAGAAAAAAGAAAAGAAGTAGAAGCACTGACTTCTGACTCTCTGTTACATTAAAATAAGGCATTAACATCAAATCACAACTTTTTGCTTTTTCATAATATGAACAAGCCATTTCTGTAAAGATCTATCAATCTACTCTGTAAAATCCAAAACCACCTCTAATCTAGGAAATGGAATAAATACATCACATTTTATTTGGCAAATAACATTTTAATTGAACACAGTAAAAGGTATGAAAAAGTGGTATAAAATCACATTTTGGGTGATTGTTTAGCCTTTAACTTTCTCTAAGACAGAAGGAGAGCTCTTGCTTTTCCTTGCCAATTTCTGCCAACTTCTGTTGTTCATCCTTTCTCCCACTTTTCAAAGTAAGCTTTGAAAGAGGACAAATTTGGGTTGAAAAATAGATGTCCTGGAAAGGTCAAAGATTAGAAGAATCCTTAGTGTTCTTAATATATTGCCATGTCCCCAAATCTTTTCTGTAGTTGGAACAGTTTTCAAGTATGCACAAAGGGGAAGTTTTGATTTGGTAAATGTTTATGGAGATCCTCAGTCATCCAGGTCATGGTTGTCCCAAAGGTGCTTTCTTTCAAAAGGCAACTGGACTTTTTTGTTTTGTTTTCTTTGAATTTCACTTCTCAGCCAAGAAGTTTCTTCAGTTTTGACTAATGGTGGAGAATGGAAGGATTTATATTCCTTGCAGTCATCTGGTCATTAGCCTGTTAAGGCTACTTGGAGGTTTATCTTCACTTGAAAGAAAGCACCTTTGGGACAACCATGACATTTTTGTATGGTAAAAAAAAAAATTGAAGGGCAGCAAAGTATACTACTCTTCACATATCCTTTTCTGTGTGCAATACCAAGAGAAATTTAGAGCTGATGGAACACATCCAGAGATCCTAGGGTCTGGGGGAAGCAATAATCCTGTTTATTTTTTGTTGATTTGTTTAATGTTGAGACTGCAGCTTTAATTTGTAGCTTAAATTGCAACATCATTAAATGCAAAAAAAAAAGGGGGGGGGATTTACAGTTTTTTCCACAATTTGTTATATCTTTTTATAAGACAAAGTGATAGCCATTGCCTTAAAGAAAAGATAAAATATCAATGAACAAAACATTATTTCACAGAAAAATTAAAGTAGCCTTTGATTTAATGCAAGCATAACATGAACCTGTATTTAGTATTTAAAATTTGAAATACAGGACTGTGCACATAGCAGGAAATGTAACTGAGGTTGTGAGCAAATTTTTCACAGAATTAATGTTATATTATCAGCTTAGGTACATAAACTTTGGCAATTATATTCCAATAGCAACTCTGGGAAATTAATCAACCTGACATATAATAATAACTCCAATAACTCCAGTATCATCCAGAAATTGTAAATAAGCAAATGTTTAGATATAAATGCTGTGATTTCAATTTGATTGTCTTTTCAGATACCTGTAGTTTAATCTATTTCTGGCATGTATAGTGGATTGCTCTGCAATGGTGAGCTGTCTCTAATCTTGCTAATAGCCCTCAAAGCATGTTAATTTTATTTAATTTGTCAGGACAAAATAATACTCTCATTAGGACTATTCAGAGAGGAATATGCCTGCCACGCAATATATATTTCAAATATGTATTCCCAAAACTACATGGCAAAATCGAGCAGCTGTTCTTCTAGATCCTATAAGCTATTTCAACCAGTTCTGCATTTCATAAGAAAACCTGAGATGAAAGAATAATAGAATTTTTAAAATCTTGGGAAGGAGATGAGGGGAGGGGCCAGGGAGAAGCAGCTAGCGCCTGAATAAATTTATAATGGTATTTCCTTGTCACTTCCTAAAATATGTTAGTCCTTGAACCTGCTTCATTCTATGAATGTGGTTATACTTAAGAGTCTTTGATCCTACACTTTAATCATGGAAATTAGAGATGGAAAAGGCCTGTTAGCCCCTTTAGTCTAGTTTCCTGCTGGTTCTCATATTTCTCATTGAGATCAAGAGAAGTTCTTACAGATCAAGGGCAGCACATGGATCATAATTTCTATAATACTGCACTCAGTTTTAAAAGGTAACAACGTACGGTTAAAACAACAACAAAATGCAAACCTCATTCTTCTAATTTTTTGTTTAGTTGAAAAGAAATGATAAAATTCGGAGGTGTTATTTATCTATTTGCATGTATATCAAATTTATATAACTTCCCAACTCATATATACTGTATATATGATTGTGGGCATCTTAGAAATGATAAAAACAATTGGGCATCTTAGAAGTAACTTTTGCATATAAATTTATTTGAAGTATACTTTGTACTTTGAAGTTTATGTGTAAGTGGGGGAAAGACCGATACTTGAACTGGACTGTATATATTGTTTAATTAATACGAGTGTAGAGAAATTTGGTTAATTATTCTCTTAGTCCAGCAATAATTCCAGCAACCTGTTTTTCATCTTCTACTCACTATACCAAATTCCTTAATAATGATTTCTCTGGTCCACCAAAAGTCATGTGCGGATAGGAGACTTATTTATAAGCAGGCAATGTAGAACTATATCTGGATCCTTACTTCATCTAGACTGTACATCTTCACACCTGACTATTGTGGTTAGCAACTAACGAAATACAATAAACAAAGAATTGCTGCTATTAAATCTTCCATCTTTTTAGTTACATGTTTTCTTTTTTGTGTACCCATCTCGCTACACTCAGTAGAAGCACTGAAATTGTGTGTCCTTAGCTGCAGATTCCTCCTCTTACTGTGCCTGGATTTAACAGTATCTCTGATCCTGTTAAAGTACAAATACAATGTTGGCAATGTCCACTAACTTCCAACTACCTTCTCTGTTACCTAAGAAATCTATCCCTGGACTTCTATTAGAAATTATCTTCTCACCAACCTTTTGATTTTATTGTGCAAGACAACATACCTGTGGGGTTTTTGGAAGTATTGGTGGGCAGCATAGATTTCCAGAATTGTCCCTTAGAAATGCCACCTTCATATTGATGTTAGAGAAAATGTCAGTTTACTTTGAGAGATGCATCACAATTTATATTTTCTAATCACATTTAAAAATGTGTTGCAAACAACATTTTAGCATAGTATATTCTACAAATCCGGTTGTGTCAATATAGTTAGTGTGTTGTGAGAACCTGGAAAATTGTGATATTTGAATTATCAATCTAAAGTAATCCAGTTTTATGGATTAAGCACTTAGTGGATCTTTGTGGAGAATGAAGCATACATATTAGCCCCATTACACTGTGATTATTTCAGAAATGCCAAAGAGAAAATAGCTATCTGTGAATATAGCAGCATTTTTTTTCTTCTCTGCATGTCATATATTTTTCCTATTTTGATATCACTCTGGTCGAAGTAGCTTGAGCATTTACATTGTTTGCCATGTAAAAAGAGGTACACCAGGCATACAGATGTGTATGGATTGTAAAATTGCTATCTGTCAATCCACTGTTTTAAAAAACGCAGCGATACACTGCCTTACAGTTTGCAAAATTAAATGGTAATTAAGGAACAGGTTTCTGCGGACAGGAAAAGTGTAAGCTAGAATGATGTTATTATCAAACAATTTGCTAGTGTAAGCAAGATGTAAATATTTGGCCCAGGTTAAATATTAACTTAACAAAGAGAGTGTTAAACTAGGCAATCACTTTTCTCTTTAGATTAAAAACAATTTATTTACTTATTACAATCATCCGTTTTCTCCTGTGAAATGATACTGCTATGAATTTCCTGTGTAAAATCTTGGCAGCTCACTTTACAGTCTCAATAAGAAGGCCTAAATCCATGAAGAACCAAGGAAATTTCAAACTCTTTCCATGACTTGATTTTATTTGAATTTATAGTGGTTTTTTATTGCCTATAGCTATAATATTTACCAAAAATGGTTTGCATCAACTACAATTGTGTCTTTGTCCTTCAACCCAGGAGAGGACAAAAGGAAAAAAATACATTATATAGGATAGAACATTTTATTATTTTTGAATCAGAGTTAATCTGAAATTCCTTCCTGATTCTTGCTGTGAAAAAGATTTGCTTTATATTGAGAAGATTTTTGGTATACACAGATGTGGTTAATCACTTGCAGCACAATCCTATTTTTTTCTACAATATTACATTACCTGTTTTAAAGGTAATCTTATGGAAAAAGACAAAGTAAGCTAATATTTAAAGTGGAATGTAAGAAATTGAACTGTTCCAATATTTGAAGGATTGCCACAGAGAGGAGGTCAAGCTATTTTCCAAAGCACCTGAAGGTGAGACAAGGAATAATGGATTGAAACTAAACAAGGAGAACAACAACAACAATAACAGGTTTTGGAAAAGTTCATGTGGTTGTTAGATTATACTTTGTTTTTCAGGCATATTAAATGTGCCTTCTTTGGGTGTTTCCTTTACTAGTTTCTAATGCTAAATGGTTGCTAATGCTGTTAGGTTGAGAAATGGAAAGACTGCTAGTATTTTTTGGTTCGTTTGGTTTGTTGAGCTTTGGGGGGCTTTTACCTTCTTGGCATGCTCTTGTACTTTGGCATATTGAGCTTTAAAAATTCAAACCCTATATTGGTTGTGTGCATTTTATCTCTTCTTTTGTATCTTATAATGGTACTGTTATTCCTGCAGTTAAAGATTAGCAATCCCCTTTTTTTCAGTTTTATATTTTTGCAGTGGCAATCACAACTCTATTGTACTAACAAAGAATAATACAGTTACTTTTGCTGGTTCTGAAAACAGTACAAAACGAGGCAATTCTGTTGTTTGACAAGTGAGGTGGTAGTACCTACAGAAAAATGGGGACACATAAGCGGAAACATTAAAAAAATGATAAGGATGGAAAGAAGTATAATCTGCATCCAAATGCCATGTTTAAAAATGTAGAACATACTTATAAAATTACTGATTATGTTGAGCTAGCTGTTTTAAACTAAGAGTTGGGTTGCTATATTTTTATTACCCTTGTCAGGTTATGCTCAATTTAAATATAGTTTGAATGTTCCTAGATTCTGAAATAAGAAGCACAGTGGACAAGTATAAAATTTGAGACTATGTTCCCAATCATTATCCAGTAGTAATTTCTTCTATCTTTAAATCATATCTATACTCTATTATAGAAAGAATCACCAGTCCTTAAATTTAGTTATTCAGTTCATAGTTTACTTGTGTGAATGGCACTTTTTAGGTATCCAGGAAGATTTCAATAAGCAATTTATGGATGATATTCCCAAATGAAAGAACATGGAAATTAGAGAAGTTAGCTTTATGGAAAGGTTTGAAAATTCATGTTTTCTAACATTCTAATTACTTTTTAATTCTAGATCCTGGTGCAATCAATTTTTTTTCCAGCAAAAACACAAAACTGTATATTGGCTAATTTGACTGTTTTCAACATTTCAGTTTGGCACTTGAAAAACCTGCTCAAATTATTGATTTGAATGCTATGAGATACAAAACTGAATAACAGAGGTTTGTTTGTTCTTAGTAACTAATAGGCAGTCTAGCATATGACCCATTCAGCATGTGGTCAGTTTACGTTTACTACTGAATCACTTGGGCTAAAATTTGTCTCATATTATTATCAGAGTGGTTTAATGTAGGCTATGCCAACAGCTATAAGAATAAACATTGGGAGAACTTGCTTGTCTGCAATATTTTTTAATCTCATCTTTATGACATTTTAATAGAACTCGCCTATTGGGCAGTTTTACCAGTACATATGATCTTATAAATCCCTTTCCATCACCACTTTTGTGTTATGTTTTGTTAGCAGGAAGGAGAAAACATGCATGAATTTTTATCCTGTGATATTTTGAAATAAAAACATTCCAATTTTGTTCTTTAAAATGTTTTGTTTGCAAAACTTTTGAGCTTTCAAAACTCATTTAAAAATGGGGAACTAAGGCTAAATGAATCATTTTCCCACAGTTACACAATATATGACTGGAACTTTTGAATAAAATCTCAAATATCTCAATTTAATTTCTGGCCACTGAATCATTGTGATTCAAATGTTTTATAAGAGTAATTTCTTACTATTTAAATCCATACTAAAATATTCTAAATTTCTTGTGATATAATTATACATGGAGTTGAATCATTAATATTGTATAACTGTAGTACTGTTAACCTTTGCTATACAAAAAAGGATAACATGAACTAACTTTTCTGATCTCATTTACTTTCTTGGATACATATTGTTGTTTTTTAAAGCACAACAAAAGCTTAGAGATAACTTTTCCCAAGCTATTTTGTCAGTCCATGACTGAAAGATGCTTGAAATGAGATTTGCCAAGGCAACATTTAAAATCTGATAGGATTTTGTTCTGAGATCTAAAACAAAACAGTGCTGAAATGGACTTTTCAACAACTGTGGATTTATCTCTGTTTACAACTACATTTCATGCCATCTTAAATGCAAAATAGAACTTCATATTAACGTGGTTTCCAGAAATTAAGAAAGGATAAATGAAATTAGAAAGTTAAGACTTATTGATGAATTTCTATATGAAGCTAACTGGTAATAATTTTCAGAGAAATATCTGGATTGCTTAGGCACCTGCAGGAAATAAATAAGGGATGGAAAGTAATTAAGTGCATGTTGCAACAATACAGCAAACTCAACTTCTTACATATTTATGTGCAATGTTGTGATGCAAGTACAAACAGGCAGAATCCTAAGAAGTCTTTAGAATTAATAATGGAATACCTAGAGCAATAGGATTTAGTGTCAGAATATTGGATCAATAATGATACAACTCAAAAGTTGACATAGAATTTAACTAAGGAAGGAAAGTAAAATATGTATCAAATAATGGGATTTAACATCGCTATCAGAAAGGTTAAATACCTGGGAAATTCGACAAAAAATATAAATAACTATTAAATTATTCACAAATCTGAAAATATTCAGATTTTTCTAAGATGGAGATAATTACCTCTGCCTTGCATAGAAAGAATTTCAACCTTTAAATGAATATTTTACCAGGATTTAATTTTCTGTTCCAAATTACTCCAATAAAAATTGAAAATAAAGTATTGAATGATAGGCAGAGTTAAATAATAAATTTTGTATGTCTAATAGCAATAGCACTTAGACATATATACTGCTTCACAGTGCTTTACAGCGCTCGCTAAATAGTTTACAGAGTCAGCATATTGCCCCCAACAATCTGGGTCTTCATTTTACCAACTTTGGAAGGATAATTGAAGGCAACTGGCAGTCAGCAGAAGTAGTGTTCAGTACTGCATTCTAACCACTGTGCCAGTGTATTAAACACTGAGGATTAAATTCAAAATAATACAGGATTCAAAGAAGAAGTTAGTCTAGCAACCATACTTTAAACTGTGTTACCAAGCTAACTGTTGAACTTGGAGCATAGATTGAATTATATCACGCTATGGTAGGGGTAGGATCCCAGATGGTTGCCACCAATATTTTTGGACTTAGACAAAAAAAAACAACCCCAAAACCTAATAAGGGACACTGCAATAATAACCAACAGATAAAAAGTTTGGAATAAATGCAGGAAAATAATCCATCTAGATCAGGAGTGTCAAACTTAAGGCCCGGGGGCCGGATCTGGCCCTCAGGGTGCTTAGATCTGGACCACAGGGCTGCCCTGGAAATAGCAAAGGACTGGCCCACGGTGCCTCTGCCAGCAAAAATGGAGCTCATGAGGGTCACATGTGGTCCCCCCCGAGCTCCGTTTTTTCTGGCAGAGGGTTTCAGGAGGCCATCCGAGCCAAAAATGGAGCTCAGGAGCCTGTTTTTGCTGGAAGAGCGCTTGGGCCACCAAAGGTGCTCCCAACACAAGTGACATCCTGCTGTCAAACACAACCCTGATGCGGCCCTCAATGAAATTGAGTTTGATGCCCCTGATCTAGATGTATAAACTCTTAGCTTGTTATCATATACATACAGTATATGTCTGTAAAGAGATTCAAAGAAATTCATTCAGTGAAGAAACAGACACACAGACATCACACAGCCTGTAAGATTTGAGTATTGATTAGACAAAGATGAGATCTTTCCAGAATCTCTCTTTGAAATAGTGAGAATCATCATGTTTTGATATCTTTGCATAAGCAGAATAGCTTTAAAGTAATTGTAGGACCAAGGGTTAACACTTAGAGATTTAATTGAATTTAAAAACTTCATAAAAAACAATCTGGAGTAATGTCTCAATTTATTTATAAATTATTGATGAAATATAACTCAAAAACGGAACAGGTTAGCATCCTGTTATCATTTTAAAAAATCCTGGTATGTTTTACTGTTTGTATATTATCTCTGTATTGATTGCTAAAATGGAAAGTTTGCTTCCTAAAAAATATTTCTATATTTATTTATAATAGATTGAAACAAATATAAAAGTCTAATTTTCTTTCTCACATCTATTTTTTTAAAAAATGAATATTGCTAACTGTCACATTACACAAAGTATACTGAATTTGGTAATTGTTGCAGAGATTCCAGGAATGCTATTTTGTTGTTGTAGGGAATCTTTAAATTTGGTTTTGGTACTTTCTTATGCTAAACAAAATCAAGTTGGAATTATTTTGAGTTTCTAGTTTCTGATGCTTTCTTTCTTCTCTAGATTCTATAGCCTCTTCTCCAAGCCCATCTTGAGGGATTTTTGCTCTTTCCTTATTGCCTTAATGGCACTCTCATACCTTCACCAAGGACATTGCTAAGTTCCCTTACAGATAGTTGACTATTGCTGCAAATATTCATATATTACTAAGATTTTGTCAACAAATGGTAATATTTTAACAAAATAATGAGTTACTGGGTTTTATTTTACTTATTTTGATGATTCATTGCCTAGTATGTGGTTTATTTTTCTTTCATCTTCTTTGCTTGTCTCTTGTCTTTTCTTTTGTCTTCTTCTTTTCTTAAAACTGCTTAGTAAAGTATAATTAAAATGTAAATTAATATAGCACTCTTCTATAAGCTGCAAGAAATATTTTATGAAAAATAATGAAAAATAGAAGGGTAGAAAGTATCTTGTGAGATCGCAATGCATGTTTCAACTTTGGGCATCACTAGTTAGGAATAGATTGGATCTTTCTCAGGAACAATATTCAGCTGAAAAAATATATTAAAATATGCTTAATATTTGTATTGAGAAAAGACATCTTTAAAATGGGTATGTAAACATAGGATCTTTTTACAGAAGAAAAATAAAAAGCAACTTTATGTAGGAAGAAAATGAATTTATGAATGGAAACATATGAAAATAATGCAAGCCAGAAACCTATTTGTTCATTCCTCAATATAAAATTTAAAAATATGGTGACAGATTAAGAAGATACTGTAAATGCTACAAGGCAATATATTTGCAATATGATGGTTTATGTCTGAGAAGATACTGTTTCAGGTAGTGATGCAAAAACAAAAATTACTACTGACAATTGGAGGAAGTCTAATGGTGCACACAACTTCCTTCTGGCAAAAAATACTCCAGGAACACCTGTGACAGTTTATTGTAAGGATTGCATTTTTGTTTGTAATTATGTAATGCAATCTTACCTTGCACAATGTGATGTAATGTATCAGGTAACATTAATGAATTGCTTAGCTAACATTAGCCATTCAAACAGTTCGGTATACTTCACAGTAAACTATCTGAATGTGCTGCATTTGAATGCTATCATAAAAATAGCTTGGAAGCTGCCAGAAGAATTGGAAAATGGGATGTTTTTGTATTGGACAGGCTATAACAAGCCCAACTAGAACAGAGCAAAAATCTAGAAGACAAACATTTGACATTTTAGTGCCAAAATCTTAGAGATGATTTCTGAAAAAGAAATAATTTATGTGAGTTAGAAACAGAAATAACTGCCTGGTGTTTGACATAGAAAGACCATGTGGTATTGTCCTCATAGTAAAAATAAATAAGTATTGTAAATAATTGATAGTTGAATGCTTTATTATATTATATCCTATTTGTGGCTTGAGGCAAACTGCTTCCACTTTCTCTTAGTAATGCCAATCCTGAATAGAATAAAATGGATGTATTCTGGAACTCCATGTTCCTCCTTATGCTGGAGACAGCACTTTTCAAAGAAGAGGGAAGACAATTACCACCATTCAAACTTAAGCATAGAGTGTTTCACAGAGATCACAAGTTTCATATTTTGTTTTGTTTTTCGGAAAAGACAGAATAAATGTTAAGGTGGTACATAGAAAATTCAACTTGTCAGTACAGGGTTATTGCTATCAAAGTTTGGCTATTTTTTTTTATTTGCTCTAATACATGTTAGGAAGGAAACTGATTGAATTATTCTAGTTCTAGTCCTGCCTTAGGTAAGCAACTGACCCATGACCTTGGTTTGGTCACTCTATCTCAGTCCTAGACTGGGAAGCCACAAAACACTCTTTTTTCAATCTGTATTGAACTATGTGGTAGATTATAGTCCATAGAATTAGAAGAAGAGAGCTTCATCCCTCAATTGAATGATTTGGGATGATAATGACAGACTCATATTGTATACAGATAGTCCTTGACTTGTGATGACATTGGAAAGAATGCTTTATGGTCTATAAAGCACTTCTAACCATTGAAAAATATTGCACCACTCTCCCCATCTACCCCCGCCCAGTTTGGTGCTTGGCAACCTGTTTGCACTTACAACCAACTGCCAGGTACCTAAAGTTTATGTACCCAACAGCTTTTCCTATCTTCCTATCCTGTGGTTTACAAACACCTTTGAATGAGTTTGAGTAGCTCAGTAATAGGGTAGTTCATGTAGTGGAGTAGCAATGGCTATGCAAAGATGGCTCTATATCGTAGAAACATAAAAGAAAACAAAGTTCTTTCTGAGTAAAGTGGTGTGATGCAACACACTGGAATAATTTGCAGTCTGCTAGGATCCATCTCAAAATGTTTCCCAGCTCATGGATGGAATTGTGGAAAAGAAGCATAATTCAATAAAATTCTGTAGAGAAAAACCAAGAAAGAAAACTTCTAAAACTTTGTATATATGTCAGAAAAGTGCATAAATAAAAGCATACATTATTATAGATAGGCTGCATAAAAATGTGTATACTGGAAAAATTAAACATGTGTAAATCAGATAAAGATGTGCATATTTTAACAGACAATAAATACCAGATGTATTTAGCTCCGTTGTAACAAGGGAGATTCATTAATACACTTAAATTATTCTTGGATTAAAATTAGTTTAGTCTCCTAATAGTCTTCTATTAGTATCTAGATTAGCCTAGTGCTCCTTAATCCCTGGTGCAAGGAAGTCATTTCAAAAGAGCTTTACTTCCTCTTCCTTCCTAGTTATAGAATATGCTAATGCAGGATATTATAGAGGTAACCACTGTATGGTTCAGAGTCAACCTATGCTGTAAATCACTTAGAGAGGCCTGAAAAAAACACTGTGAAGTGGTGTATAAGTCTAAATGCATTGCTATTGATAAAAGGGGTGGGAATACAATTTGCAGTTGTGGCTACAGTTTTCTTAAGGACAAGCCCTGTACAGCTGTTTTTGGTACAATTCAATCCTGTTTTATTGTGATAATGTTCAATATCCCTTACAGGCTGCTTCACTGATTACAGGCAGTAAAGAAGTGTCCGGCTTAATATTGAGCTTAATATTGTTACCTACAAATCAGTACTGTACTGTTTGCGGTAGAAAACACTAATCTATTTTTAAAGGAAAACTAATAAAATGGTGTCCTTTACTTATCCTTAGCTTTTCACTATAGGATACTTTTAAAGAGGAGAAGAAAGGATACTGAGGAACGTTAACAGTCCTGTTAGGACCCAGCCTGCCAGGGTCAATACATAGCAAGGCTGGACCAGTTCTCTTCCACCATTTTAGCTAGCCAGTTTGGGCATAGTCACTGCTTAGGATAAAATATAGAGTTGCATTGCTATCTGATATTGGCTGTCCTAAGTACAGCTAAAGGCATACTTCACACTCAGCAGTTCTTATTCCAAAGCTAGCTAGTATGAATGTCAAGCAAACAGGTCCAGTCTTGCTACTGAACAGGGTAGAGGTTATGTGAAAATAGGACAAAACTGTTGACGGTGCTCCCCTTCTCTGCTTTCCCAATCTCCCCAGGGATTTCTAATTGCGTTTCCTTGAAACACAAATGAACATTTTCTCAAGACAGAGAAGTCTGCTTTTGCTACATTCTACAAAGTAGCAATGGCTCTGAGTCATTTTCAAGAGAACAGTCCTCTGAAAAGTTTATCACAAGGCAGGACGGTCATGGACTCATAGGGTCAAATGAGGCAAGGACATTGCAAACGTAGCCAGCCCAGAAGTCTTCTTATGCACATTCCTCCTGGAGCTCATATATGCTTATCCTGAACAGGACTGTAGAGGCTGCTGAAAATGGCTTTTGCACTTATGGAAATAGTAACTGACATTTCAGATAAGCACGTTATTATGTGAATTCAAGCAAAAAATCTTCAACAATATAACTTTGAAATAGTTAGATGAAACACTTTCTAAGTGATCAAGTTATTGCAGTCAGCAATGGAGTCCATAAAGCATGACTTTAACACAGAGTAAGGGTGCATCTCTTTTTTCTGGCAAAGGATCACTTTTAGCCTTTAAGTGACATGCTGGAGATCACAGCATCATTTTGTTTGAAATTGTGTAGGGTTTCCTGCCTGAGCATGGGCTTGGACTAGAAGACCTCCATGGTCCCTTCCAACTCTGTTATTCTGTTATAGTACAAAGTAATGGTGGACAAAATTTGATCAAATGTTCAGTCTAAACTTGATTTTCTTTACACTGAATTAAAAATGAAAAAAAGAGAACATGATTTTTCCTAGTTGTCCATTGGAGCATTTACCCTTTAAACACAAAAACCTAATAATAAATTTGGAGTTTGCATGGAATCATTGCATTTGGGAATCACTAGCCCTGAAGCCTCAAGTTGTGCATCTTGACATGACTTCTGAACTCTTCATCAGAGGACACTAAACAATCTCATATGGAATCTGACTCAAACTTCTTATGACTACTAAAGCCCAATCATGGCATAATGACTGAAACCTGGCATCAGAAACTACTCTGTCACTAACTGATAAATATACATGCAATCACATCAGGAAGCAGCCATTACAATTTATATATGCTGAGGAATGAAGTTACTTTTTTTTTCTCCATGAATCTCTCCTGCTTTGTATTCTTCAATGTCTGTCGGGAATAAATGTATTCTCTTCTCCATATGTAGTACTATGGAAGTTATAAGTTAACTATAAAGTGCAGAGTCAACACTGAAGTAGCTTTGAATTAATTCATAATGTCAGAATGTATTAATCCACTAACATATTTTGTAGCACTAGTATAGTATATATAGTACATACAATGCACAGGGGAATGCAAGCTGTAGTCCTGCTTTAGGCATGAAGTGAGCTGGATGATCTTGGATCAGTCACTTTCTGTCACCTAGGAAGGAAGCAATGGCAAACAACTTTGCCAAGGAAACACAGGGACTAGTTCAGGCAATCAGCAAGAGTCGCACTGACTTGAGGTTACCAAAAAATTGTTCTTCCTTTTAATGGGCAGGCAAAACATTTCAGTTATATGAACATCTATGAATTCTGTAGCTTGATAGGTATAGCATATGTTAAACTTTCTTATCATGAAATCCTTTCTCTCTTTTAATGCACTAGTAATTTGCATTCCATGGAGCTAAAAGTGGATACAAAATGACTACAGTCTTTTATTTCCTTCAGTGTTAAGTCCTTCTGAAACCTGTGGCAGTATACTTCAAAAACCAAGGGACTATGCTCAGAATGTTTACTTCTGTTGCTGTTTTTTGTTGTAAAATATACAGAGCAACGAATGCACTTTTTCAGTTCATTTATTATTATTTTATTATTTTACATAGTTGAAATCCCACAATTTTTGCAAAAGCAAATGCTCTTGAAAACTTTTTTCCCCTTTTGCATTAAAGCCATTCCTTTAAGGATGCCAACATTCTGTCTTAGGAAATGAAAACTGAATAGGAACAGAGTTCATGGACAATGACTCTTGCTTTGGGCTAGAGATATCTCTCCAGACATGTTTATTATCATTTTGTACTGACTTGACTTCAGGTTTAAGAGCAAAATATAAAAGCTGTTCCTTTTAAAGGAAGATGTAATTCATTTCATGATTAGCACACTATCTAACCCCAAACAGCTGCTCCCATATGGTGTTTCTATCAGAACCAAAGCTTTATTCCTCTGCATCTTCAAGATTAAAACAAGCACTAAGAAGTAAATAGAATGTAGCAATACAAAAATTAAACTCAGAGATCATCTCCAGTAGAAGACAAATTTCAATTTTGCATAAGGATGTGATGAGGCTATGTGACCTAGACAGAATGTTGACTAATGCTAATTTGCATGATATCCAGAAGTCTTGTAGACATTTGTCTTATGCTATTTTTTTAAAATCTAAATGTGAACAATCAAGTTTGTTTGAGATGTTGTTTTTAAATGTGACTGAGGGACCACGTACAATTGTGCTTTCCCACTCGTATTGGACATCTGATTCATTTCCTCTGCATCTCATGTCCTATTTTCTATCATTTTCAATAATTTGTTCCTCAATATTCTGTTGGTTTTTTTAATCTATACTACTTTTAGAATTGCCTTATCAGCTATTGCAATTTCCCTGGACTAGCAATGCTTGCCAATCTTTATCATCTTATGGAATTGATAAACTTTAATACTATAAAACCTCTTTATAGTATTTTTCTTCTCTTTCTTGGAACTGAAGGATATGAATGTAAGACATCCTTGCTTCTGTTTTTTCCAACAATTACTAGACTTAATAAATAAAACATGATTTTTTTTGCTGCTTCTACAACTTCAGGTGTGTAGATAATTGGTGCATTTGTTCTTGCCCTAGAAATGTGGGTGTCAGTGGGAGAAAAGTTACTTCTTCAGAAATTAGACTATTATACATTCACATAGGCCATTAAATTGCATTATAACTATATAATGGACTAAATTTATTCATGTGCATAACCAACACAGCAGTGACTTAGAATTACATAACTGTTGGTGTATTGATTAATATGCCTCTTATTATGAATAACTGAGAAATAATGGCAGAACATGATCATGTGCTACCCATAAAAAATCTGTTTGACAAATATATTTACAAGAATGCTTGATATGATAAATCTCTTGGATGGCCTATTCTTAACCATATTTCTATTTTTGAAAAGCCTCGGTAGCTGCAGTAGCTCTTCTAGCACTTGTAAAAGGTATCTGAGGGATTACCCACCAATAATTAGTTTTAGAAAATGTATTAGGAATCCCTTCAGCAGTACCTTTACTCTTCATAAATAAACAATCAACAGGGCATAATATACAGTATGTAGGGTGGTGGAAGAGAGGATCATGGCTTTAAAACCCATTTTAGGCATGGGTTCAATGCTTTTGAAAGAATGCTGGATCTCTGTTTAAAAAATAGACCTAAACTCTGTGGAGATACAGTTATAGTATATAGTACAGTTATAGTTATAGTTATAGTATAGTAAGATTCTAGTAATGATCTTTAAAGCGACCCATGGCATTGGACCAGGATACCTGCAGGACCGCATCGAGTCTACTC
>JANHFL010004844.1:70151-81873 GCA_032468155.1 Oxyrhabdium leporinum
TGACAGCAACATATCCAGGATACATTCTATTGGGAAATACACCTGGAAGTAATAGATTATTGGTAGTTCCACTCATTTTCCCAGTTGTGCATCGTATCAGTTAAGCACATCCATTAGTACAAACAATGTTCAGTTCCAACACTATTATATTTCATCTTAAACCCCATAATAATGGTCTACATTGTAAGGTTTTTGTAAAAATCACTTAAATCAAAGGTACAGCCTATGGGCCAGAGGAAGTGTGATATTTTCCAAAAAATTTAGGTTACAATTCATGTAATCCATTGCCACTGGCTCTGCTGTTTGGGTCTGTTTGGGATTGAAATCTAAACTTTCTGGAATACAGCAATTTGTGTTCTCCTTCAGAGTCTGCCCTATTTTTTGCTGTGCGTCGTGTGTCCAAAATACTTAACTAAACTGTAAGTTTTAATGGGTCAGAAGGGGAGAATATACTTAAAATACTGGAGTAATTATATAACCAATATTTCATAAACCTAATCTAATATAATTTACATGAAATTTGTTTTTCTCCTGGGCATATTGCTTTATTTTAGCCCTGCCAATAATTTCAAGTGCAATTTCTGACATGCTGCTTTAGGACTAAGTTCATTCCTACCCTGATTTAACAATTTATGCCAAAAACAAACAAACCAACCCTTTATGTACTAAAAAAAATGTGCACAAAAGACAATTAAACAAAAAGTAAACCAAAAAAGATTGCTCATGCTTATGCTCACTGCTTTAAAGAGGAAAGTCAGGCTTAAATCACTTCCTCTGAAATCAGGTAATTAAAAATAACTTAGTGTTGGTTACATCATACAGCACAGATCATTCCAGTGATTTAATCATGAATACTACTAGGGTGATTTATAGAATGCTTGTCCATGGGATTTCACATAGCAGGCACAAAAAGTACAAATCGTATCAGCTTTTCCCAATCTGGTATTGGATGCTGATTCCCATAATTCCACTTAGCAGATGGCTGGACATTGAAATCCAATACATCTGAAAGTACCTAATTGGGAAAGGCTGATGTTACAGTACAATAATGCTTCATCCTCAGTCCTAAAATATGCATACCATAGATAAGAGACAACTCAGCCTCATTTCCTGGTCAGATTACAGCACTGTTACCATTTCACTCACTTTGAAAGATTGGAACATCTTTCTAACCATCTACTGCATCCTAGCTGGGGAATTCTGGGAGTTGGTGTCCATCCATCTTAACATGGTTAAGGTTAAAAAACATTGATCTACTGCAGGGCTGTCAAACTTGTAGCCCATTGGCTGGATACGTCACATGCTGGCCATGCCCACGCCTGGTTTAGCGAAGGGGAAAAAAGTTGTAATACGTCACGTGACACCGCCGTGATACCCCTGATCTACTGCAAACCTGTTGAAATCACTTTTACTATTTCTCAGGTATCCTGGATTGCACAAATATTGCCCTTTAATAACTGTTCACTAATCAGAGTTGCTAAAAGTAAATTTTCTCAACTAGAAAGAAACACACATTTTAATGTGGTGTGTAAAACTATGTTTTTTTTAAGAGTATAGAATTTTAAAATAGGGAATTGAATGGTTAGTCTTTTCCATATCAAATAGTTAATGCTTCAGTCTAGTGAGAGCCAAATGCAGAAAAAAAACAGGCCGAGTTACATGTTATGTAACTTGGATGTACATTTACCAATCTCACTGGTTCCATTAAGATGGTTTGGCAAACATTTTTACTACTTGCTGTGTAGTTCAGTTAACACACACGCCTGTATGCAAGCAATGCTTAAAATTCCTCCTTTCCCTCTGCAACCTCCTGTTTTTCAGAGAACACCTGTTTGGATGGAATGGGACTTTTGTTGAACTGTATAATTTGGGAGGCGGCTGCTGGAATAATTGAAGATCATTGCCTCCCTGTGGTAAGGAGATTCTACTAGATACCAATACTTTCCATGGTTGGAAGGAAGCCAAGCTTTCTCTTTATTGATTGATCAATGTAGACCTAGGCCTATACTTTTTCTTGAAGATGAAAGATGTACATTGCTGTCTATACTATATTTCTGATTAATTCACAGTGATTTTGAGAAAGGGATGTAAAATTTGGTGATCATTCTACTTATATTCTACCATCTTTCCTGCAAAGAACAGAAAAAAAAGTCAAAGCCTACTGTTCAAAGCAGTTTTCTAAGCAATGAGTAAATTAGCCAGTTCTTTAACTTCAGCCCCTTACTGATTATTTTTTGGCCACACAAAGTAGATCTATATTCTCGGCAGTCCTCCAATAAGCCACTTAGGATTTCTTATTCACAGGAGACACAGGAGTTGCTGTTATATATATGATTATAGAATATAGTTTGTTCAAGAGTCTTAACTTGATCTAATGTGACAGATTGCATAAATATTACTTCAAAATGTTTATTGTACAAAAATTAATTCTAGAAAACAATATAAGACAATTGGCTTCACTTTTTCAAGATTTCTATAGACATTGCAATAGATAACATTTCATTTTGTTTCAGAACATTCAGTCATATAAAAATATAATTATTTACATTACGTCTACATCCTTAAACAATGCTATCAATTTTTTATAAAAAGGCACTTGAATGGTATTGCTCATTTGAGGATAGTTGCTCATGGTATTGCATTTCCTTTGTGCAATTAGGAAAATAAAGCTTTAAAGATATCCATTGTTATTCCCCCCCATCCCTCACTCTTGCACTTATTCCCATTTTAACAATAAGTTCACAAGCCCAACATTTTGTTAGAAATAAAGGAAGCATCATCAAAAATGTTTGTCATGGCAGTTTTACAAAGGCACACTCTGTTAAAACATGGAAAACAAATGGACATACATTCTTCTGTTCCTTTGAAATGATGCAATTTTCAGACATTTCAGATCACTCATCAAGAAGCACGCTATGCTAAAAAATATTTGACATTTACTGACTTCATGTAGAAGACACCATCAAGCACTTGTGATACTTGGTATGTAGCAAAATTTTGGTTTTTTGGGACACTTTGGCTGCAATGGTCATTTTAACTGTGATACATTCTTATAAAAAATCAATTTGGAATTTGCATCTTCTTCTATATGTCTTGTTACTTTTGTGTTACAGATAAGCCATGCTTAAACAAGTGAAATAAAACTTTTTTTTTGCACCTCTTGGAAAACAGATGAACAAATACATGAAAAGGAGTGGATGTCTCTTTAGTTTGTGGCAAAGGCATGAAAACAGGTAAACTCAGTGAGCTACACAGCAGCCAGATTCCTCATGTTTGTGCAGAAGAGACATTCGAGAGAAAGTTTTGGAACAATTTTTGCACTGGTATTTCTTCACATCCGAATGGGTCTGCAGATGTGCCCTCAAATTTGACCTGTCTGCAAATGCTCTATTGCAATGAGGGCATGAAAAAGGCTTCTCTCCTGAAAAGAAGGGAAGAAGGAATTTAGTCACTTGAATGCTATAATAATTAAATGTGAATATTAAGTGGGCAAACTATTGGCATAGCAGGAGACGGGTGGATTCTAAATGCCATCAGAGATTCTCTTCTTTACATTGTGGGCAACTCAGAGCTTGCAGAAAAGCATGATGCATTGAATGACAAGTCACTAACCTATTCTACTTTAGCAGGTGCAGCCAGCACCCTGAAGGTTGGGCTCCACCCAACATTTCCATATGTTTCCTCCATTCATTTACTGTATCCTGTGCAACGCCTTTTGCTGCCCAAGGCTGTGATTTGTATGCTGTTGATGTGGATGGCAGAGGTCCCATCAGATTTAATGCTTTAGTATTCTGCTTTTGTGAAACCAACATATAGATTCACATATGTTACTTGCACAGTCTCATGAAAAAACATGATGAATAAAAGTTTGCACCTAATTGAACAGCTCACTTCTGTCCCATAGCTTGAATTTATCTAATTTAATACAGAATTCAGTTGGCTTGGATAGCTACAGAGCCAATCCCCTTTGGAAATTCCCTTAGACTGTGCTCGGTGGAGTTTGCTGCCATATGAGTATGCATTGCATTATAACCCTGGAGAGTTTAGTCAGAATTGTTAAAGACAATCTGAGACGAACAAGAGTTATTTCTACATAAACCAGGATCAGAGAGTATTCTGTTTTAGGACTAGTTGTGTGTTCGTATATCCACAGTTATGTAAAACTTAAGGTCAGAGATTTAATCCCAGCTCAGTACACTTAAGATCCCCTTTTAGGCTGCAATCCTAAATCAGAAACAACTGCAGTCTTCATCTCATTTATCTGACCAAATAGCTGATTTCAAGCAAAAAGTCATTTCTAAACAATGTTCAAGGGGGGAAAAAAACTACCTTCTATGTCCATATGCTGACTAATGGGCTTTGCTATATGCACTGCCTGGGCGCAACTCTTGACACTGCAGATTCTTGTTGGAAACTTGATCTATTTGCCTCCTATTCCCTCTGTGTCTGCTTCTTTTCTCTTATTCCTGCATGAATCATGTTCCAAGGCATTTTTATGGCCAGCTGGATCCCTGCCGTTTTGACACCTTGCTGAAAATTTCAGAGAAGCTAGAAGTTGTCATGGCAGGACAAAATTTGGCCCACTCACATAAGAAAGTTTTGTTGTTGTTTTTTTTAAAAAGGGGGTGCGTAGAAAATGCCCACTGAACATCTAAAAGACCAAAATGGAATCAATATTTATGTAACTGCAATAACTGAAGAAGATAAAAAGAGCAGTCAGCATGGTCAACACAAAGAATGGTTGGATAGTTCTATACCACGTATGTGTAAAATCATATTTCCCTCTTACCAGTGTGAGTCCGGATATGTCCTTGTAGTAGCCAGGGTCGAGAGAAAGCCTTGCCACAAATCTTGCAGACACAAGGTAGTGTGTGGGTCCTGATGTGCATCTTTAGAGCCCCAAGGCTCACGTATTCCTTATCACAGTATTTACAGCTGAAGGATTTCCTAGACTGGGCATCACAGTGCAACTGCTTATGTTTGGCAAGTCCCGAGAAAGTTGAATAGGTCTTGTTGCATAAACTACACTGAAATTTTTCAGCTTCAATTGCATGGGGGTGGGAAAGCTTGGACTGGATTCTCTCCTCTTCATCACTAATGGGGCTTTCTGAGCCACTGTGATCTTTGGATGAAGTGTCAGAATGGGGGGGTGGGCTGACTCTTCCCAAAGATGAAGGATATCCAGAAAGAGGAGAAAGATCACTGGGTAAGGGGGAAGGCAACAGCCCAGTTGTAGTCCAGACTGTGATTGGATTGTATGCCACCGAACTCAGGATTTCTGGTTGTGGAATTATCGGCATTGGGTAACTCTCATAAAGATATGGCGAAATTATCACTGGAAAGAAGACAAAGAGAGGAAAACTATTAGAAAATGAAAGAGATAACAATCCAGACTTACCCAGATGGGAAGTGATGAAATTGCTATGACATTGACAAACATATACATTTTTAAAATGTAGAGAGTTCAAGGAATGCAGTCCTTCATATATGTAAGTTTACACTGTGCACCATAAGACAGGGGAGGTCCGATTTGGTCCAAGCATAGTTCTCTCCCAGTTTGGTCAAGAAACCCAGCAGTAAAATCCGGGCTTATCCTCCCTCCTAGGATTCCAAACTTCTCTTGTGCAGCAAAGATCAAATGCAATTTAAACAGTTAAGCAAAAAAACAACAACATAAAAAAGACGTTTCAAAAGGTTGGTGCTGACACGTTTGTAAATAGGACGAAAAGAAATCACTGCCCAGGGGGACGAAAAAGTATGCTAAAGTGCACGCGGGCAGGTTTAACTCAAGAACGACCGTTACCCCAAACGGAGCCCGACTTCCAGCTTCCATGCAGATTTCCCTCTGGCATTACCTGTATGTGTATCCAGTTCACTATAGTTGGGCTTTTTGGACGCGTTGAAATGTTTCTTCACCAAGAAGGACCGTGGCATTTTGAAACACAAGGACTGCTCCCCCCTTCCCGGATTTCCTCTCGCTGCGGAATAACGGTTCCCAGCTTTTGAGCAGCAGAACTGAGAAGAATCACTGCAGGGACATTGGTCCTCTAGAACATCTCCTCCTCTGTTTGCCCCATGCAGAAAAATTATGTAGTGCAAAGAAGTCCTTGAAAAGTGCAGTAAATACCCTACTCATCAGGTGCAAGAGGGGAGGGGTCCGGGGACGCCGTTTCAGCCAATCCGGAATTCGCTTATGTTCTTTTGACAAACTCAAGCTTCTTTGGGCCGGGGACTTCTCCCGGCTCTTAGGAGGGAAGATCCAATCCCTTGGAGTTGCTCAGGACTTAGATCAAGTTTCAACTCCTCCCCTCGTGATGGCTGCAAAGGAGAGAGGAAGACGCTCCTCTCCAGCGGCAAGGCAAGGCAAGGCAGGCGCTGGAGTCTCTCTGCCCTGCTCCTCCCGGGCGAATTCTACTAGGGGGAGATGGGGTGTGTGTGTGTGGTGTGGGCGTGTGCGTGTGCGAGTGTGGCGGCGCCGAGGGAAAGGGCCTTTTTTTGCCCGCACTGCCGGAGCTGCGGAGTTCTGCGAAGCGTCTTCCAGCGGCGCGCCTGCCTCCCAGATGTGCGCGAGGCAAGGCGGAGGAGAAAAGCTTCCCTCGGCTGAGCAAAGAGCGGAGGGTAGAGAGGAGACGTCTAACGATCCAGTAGAAGACATTAATGAGCGAGGCTTTGCTTTGGCAGGGCGGTGCAACCTATTTTGGCAATCGCTGAAAAATGTTGCATAGCGTTGCTTGCCTTTTGAATCACAGAATAGTCCCGATGTAAACCCTAAAACTAGCCAGGCATATGAAACTGAAGATAAAGAATGCTTAAGTTGGATCCGTATTATTTTGGATGTCTTTGGGTAAAAATGAAACCCACAAGACTCGATTCTTCTGGTCTGCATAAGCCTTGTGCTTTGAACAAAACACTCCCAATGTCAGTCGTTGCTTACTTCAGAGAAAATCTCCTCGAAGAGAGTTGGATTTTGATGCTAAGCAAAAATGCTGGGGAGGGCACAGAAGCCCTTTCTATTTTAGAATATTCTTGCTGCAAGGAATTCTGCATTTCCTTCCTGGAGGAAATTGAGTCATTCCTGTAAATACCCTAGCACAGAATTAAATATGTGCAGCCAAATGCTCCAGTTAGCCCAGAGAGCCTGTGTGGAATAGAGGAAAGCTAGCCAACTCCCTCTAATATTTTTTTTCTGGCTCAGCTTTTTCTAAACTTATGCCCTCCAGATGTGTTGGAAGTAGGTTTTGGGGAAGATTAGACAAGGCAGATCCAGACCTATTTCCCCAAAATATAACAATGCTCTTTATACCTTGCAAATACCTTTGTTCTCACATGATGCAAAATTGGGTTGCTCAGGAAATGTTCCCTGCAATTGATATGCAATTTAAGCCATCTAATCATATGCCCATTCTGTTTATAACTGAAATGTATTTCTAGTTCTATACCTTTATGTCTCCAAATTCAACTTAAAATTGCATTTTTACATACGCTGTTATCACAACGTGTCACTAGATCAAGGGATATAAAGTGGAAGTAGAAGGTGGAAAGTTACACGGAGACCACCCCAGCCTCCTTTGCAACAGGTGTTGGAGTGAAGATATGGAAAAAAAAATCTACGGTTCTGTTAAGACTTGTAAGAGCAAAGTGCTTTGTCAAGCTGCATAACTTCTTTATCTGGGAGATGCCAAAACAAGTGCAGCAGTGGAGTTAATCTGCTTTCATGTAGAGATCCAACTGTTAACAGACTCCCAAAAAGTCTTACATTGTTGTTGTTGTTGAAAGAACACCTATGCTGAAGAAATTGGGTTGGTTTGCTAGCAGCAAGCAGGATAGTTTTTTTGTTTTGTTTTTTACAATGATATAATGTGGCTTCTACTTTGATGCAATGAAATCAAGGAAATAACTAGAGATACTTTCCTAGGCATGTTTTCTTCTAGATAAATATGCATGCAATCAAAGACATTGTAGAGTAGAGTAAACAATCTGGTGCCCTCCAGATGTTATGGAGGATAGTTTTCTCAATCCCTTATCACTGGCTGCGCTGAGTGGTGCTTTGGGCGAGCTGCAGTCCAAATAACAGGAGCACACTAGAGTACTTATCTCTGTTTTAGTGATTCAACTAATTTCCTTCTGCTTCTAGGCTGCCGTTCCTGCATAACAATTGTTAAAATGTTACTTCATTTCCTGCCCCCTATGAAACTTTCCTTCTTGCTACTGCTTTCTTTGCCATTGATCTCTTAAATTTGATTTATTTCATGCAATTCATTTTCCCAGACAAAACTATTCACAGTGAAATGGGGCTATTCAAAAGGAGCTTCTGGAAATCTGCCTTAGAATTCTGAACCTGGATAATCAATAATCAGGAGTCTGATAGCACTTGTTCCAATTAACACATATTATTACAAATGCTACCAGACTCTTCCTTGGAGTTTTTTTTGCTAACATAGACAAACATGGCTGTCCTACAGGACCAACCATGAGTAGGAACACACTGGGATTTTTTTAGCACAGGGCTTGATACATAGCAAGACCTACTCTGGAATCCTTTCTGTGTGTAGCATGGTCTTGATAATGTACTTGTAGTCATTTTCTCAACTTCATGTGATCAGAGAACATCACTAAGTCCATGAGAAATATCCCAACTTGATTTTTCAAAAAAACCTGATGCAGTATCCACCTCCCTCCAGCAGTGTCTTACTAGTAAAAGGGGTAGTATTAATTGTTCACGCATACTGTATCTCAGCAGTAGATCTTGATTAACCTAAACAACAATTATACAAGCAGTAAAGGGAAAGAAGATGTTTAGGAAAAATTACACGAGGACCACAGGTTGCAAATTTTTGTGTATGAAGTATTGGACAGACTTATAGAATATACTATGTGAATCTATCTCAAGTAGAAGATTATTTTTTCATAGAATGTAGCAAAAATTACTTAACAGATGGTGGGAAATTCTCCAGTAGTCTATCAACAACAGCGAAGTGAAGCACGTTCTGTCATGTGAGGGGCTTGAAACGCTTGCCTTTATCTAAATTTCCACAACTATTTGATTTTTCTTTCAGTGCAGAAAATAAAGTTGACTCTAGTCTTTGTGAGTATCATTCCTACAATGTGACAATGTTCATCTGTACCAGCTGATGATTAATCAATGTCCATATGATCCAGAAGACAGTAAGAGCCTTATTCTCTGCAGTCTCATGCTTGATGCAGTTGCACCAGAACGTCAGCATAGGAGAAGTGTGGTGAAGAAGGCCCTTGGGCTTCTCTAGCCAGACTTCTGTATAAATCATAAGGTCCTGACATGTCAGGCAAGTGGTGGGGGTAAAATGAATGATGTTGGGCAATGGGTGCAAGACATGTTATTACATGGCTTTAGAAGGATATTAGCAGAATGTTGTTAACCTGAGTGAGGTTTTCTGTCAAAAAACTGGGTGAGTCTGTATGAAGGCTGCATGAGTCAGAGTCAGCAGGTGTTTAACGTGAATTTAGAGGGGGAGACTGTTCAGTTGAAGGCAACCAGAGATACTGCTGTGTTAGAAGGAAAGAATTGGCCTGAAGAAAAGATCATAATCAAATATAAATCACAGTTAAAAGCAGCAGATCCTTTTGAAAAAGAGAGACACATTTTGTGTTGTTTGCCAGGTCTCTCTTAATTCAGAAATCAAGTATTAACACTGTCTCTTAAATATTTATGATAAGCCCATTCATTGTTTTATTGGCAGGTTGACTAATATGGCCATGGACTCTTATTGAAACATTGATATTATATTATATTGTGGCAACCGTGCCTGGCTAAGAGTGATATGAAATTGGAAGTTTTAGAATGCAATGAGGATAGGCTTCATTCAGAAAGTGCAATTTGAAAGACTTTTTTGATATGCTGTTCCTAATCTCTGATGAAGGTACTAGGTCTTTCAACCCCCACTGCTCATTTCAACCCTGAGCTACAACTATTCTCCTTTATTGGTACCTCTGTTAATTTTCAAAGAAGCATTTTTTAAAATTTCCTATTTTATTAGTAGGACATTACTTCTCCTGCCTTTTCTAAGGACTTGAGACAACTGATGGATTAGAAATTTAAATAAATGACCATTCCAGAGCATACATCTGTGTCAGAATTGCAAACAGTGGAGCAAATGTAGGAAATCAAATAATACTACTTGAGTGTTCTGATAATGATATCAGGGATGTGATTTCAATCTTTTCTTGACACAAAAACTTCATATTGTATACAGGTAGTCCTCAACGTATGACCACAATTGAGCCCAACATTTCCATTGCTAAGCAAGACAAGTTAAATGAGTTTTGCATTTTACAACCTTTCTTGCCACAGATGTTGTGAATCCCTGCAGTTGTTACATTAGCAACACAGTTGTTAAATGAATCTGGCTTTTCCACTGACTTTGCTTGTCAGAAGATCATAAAAGGTTATCACCTAACCCTGTGACACTGCAATTGGCATAAATACATGCCAGTTGCCAAGCATCTGAATTTTGATCAAGTGACCACAGGGATGCTGCAATGATTATAAGTTTGGAAAACAATAATAAGTCACTTTTTTCAGTGCCATTATAACTTCAAATAGTCTCTAGATGAATGGTTGTATTGTGGCTCGCCAGCTGCCAGTGGAGCTGGTGGCAGACTCAGACAATAAGGAGGTTGGAAAAGAACTTGGGCCAGTTCTGGAGTCTGGGGAAGGCACTAATGGATGTTCAGCGTTGGACACAGAGATAGAGCCAGGCCATCTGGCATTTCCCAGCCAGAGAGGCAGCTGCCTTTGGAGTTAGAGATGAGTGAGGAGAAGGAACAGCTGGGGCCTGTTCCAGATGCGCGTATACACAGAGCAGATAGGAGAGGTGAACAACAGATGACAATGAGCCGGTTTGGGAAGCAAAACAAATGTGGATGCTGAATGGCCCCTCCTTGGCTGGGGAATAAATAGGAGAAAAGGGGAGTGGTTTGGTTGTCGCAGACAATCGTTTGCATTGCTGGAAAGTTTGCTCCTTGTGTGTTTCGTGTGACAAAGATTGCCTTGCCAGAACTGACATTTGTCTATTTCTCTGTTTGAACTGATTTAATTTGCAGCCTCCCAGCTGGGAGCTTACAGCCTTGCATTTATCATAATGAGCTGATAAGGACTATTGTTTCAGT
Source organism: Oxyrhabdium leporinum (assembly GCA_032468155.1). NCBI lineage: Eukaryota > Metazoa > Chordata > Lepidosauria > Squamata > Cyclocoridae > Oxyrhabdium > Oxyrhabdium leporinum. The sequence continues at coordinate 81,297 of JANHFL010004844.1, forward strand.
TAACTTCTTGCAGGACGCTTGCCTGGACTTTCTGTTGGTGAATGCAGTTAATTCCTAATGTGTAAATAAAGATGGGGTTTTCTTTGCGGGGAATCTGTTTCTTGCTTCTGTGAAGGCCGAGTCAGAACAGGTTGTAAGTAGAAGACTATCTGTACCATCTGATGTTTTGGAGTGGAGCAAGGAAATGATAGACACAAAAATTATAGTGCAAAATTATATACATTTGGGAGGGGGAAGTGACTTCCCATTTAGGCACGGTTCACATTAAACTGTGATATGCTATAAACTACACTATGATATATGAACCATGGTGAAGATTTAAACTAAATTGTGCTTCATTTTTAATAGTAAACCATAAATAGCAATAGCACTTAGACGTATATACCTCTTCACAGTGCTTTATAGCCCTCTCTAAGCGTTTTACAAAATCAGCATTTGCTCCCAACAATTGGGGTCCTCATTTTACCAACCTCGGAAGGATGGAAGGCAGAGTCAGCCTCGAGCCTGGTGAGATTCGAACTGCCAAATTGCAGGCAGCCGGCAGTCAGCAGAAGTAGCCTGCAGTACTGCACTCTAA
>JANHFL010004845.1:0-19330 GCA_032468155.1 Oxyrhabdium leporinum
GTTGTTACTGTTACTGTTACTGTTACTGTTCTTGTTCTTGTTCTTGTTCTTTGCTTTTAGTTGACTTGGATTGTGGTTAGTCCTCATGTAAAGGAAGTATTCTGTCATTAGACACGGGCTCCCTTTAAAAACAGATTGTGACCAGATGGTAAACATCTCAGATATTGAACAATATGTATATATACAGTAGTTATCTAACAAAAGGTTGTTCTGATCTGACTCAGAGACGGGATAAAAAACATTCCATCTGCTGGTCACCTGGTTACTTAGGAATCTGGCATGGATTTAATAATGCCCAAAAGTTTCTAGTAACGTCTTCATCTCCGTGTTGATGATTCTGACCGAAAATGACAAGAAAGTGATCTCTACCTTTGTTCTGCCTTGGAACAAATTTGTTCTTGTAGTAAATTGTATTTTCTAGCCCAATGCATCAAAAGACAAGTCTGACATTAAATTAAGGGACTTTTTTTTCTGCTTCTGACCCAACCAATAATGAGTAGGGGTGGAAGGACGGACAGTGCCTCCTTTAGTACCATGTTATAAAATGCAGATTGATTCTATACCTGTTTTAAAGATAGACTTGCTTAAGGGTATTTTCCCCACATGTCCTCTGTGTATGTGTGTGTGTGTGTGTGGGAGGAGGAGGGCAGTGTGAGGGAGGCAGAGAAGGTTCTCTTAAGTAGTTTCCTAAAAACTACGGGCTTCACTACTAATTACCAGAATTATGTACTTTCTTCCAACTTTTCAGGAGCTGGACAGCTCATTTTCCTCCTCCTGCCCTTGTATCTACCTCAGGATAAACCCATGCTTAATTCTCCAAGGCACTTAATCATGGGGCAACTTTGTTGGGGAGTCCGAAGGCCAAGTGACTTTCCTAAGGTTAGAAAACAAATGTGTGGCAAATCCAGAATTTATGTTCATCCCATCTCCCAGTGGCAGCCCTTAATCCATTATGCTTCATAAATCAGACTGGGAGAGCATCTCTCTCTGCTCCAGAAAAGAAAGACGTTTAATAAAGAAAAGTGAACAAAGGTTTACACTGAGGGTATTCCAATCAGGGAGCATAAATCTTGTTTCCTTGCTTCGCCTTTCCATATCCCTAACATTTATTTTTCCATGGGGCCGGAGGATGGTAAAGACTGAAGCTATTCCCTCTAAATCAATAAGAATGCATTTTTACATCCATTTGGTATGAAGGAATTCTCCTAAACAGGATGATTTAAAAAAACGATGAAAAGAGGACTTTGGCCCCCTCCCCTCCACCATTTTGTGGTTAAGTGGGGAATTCAATTGGTATCAGTGAATCTCATATAGAGTTACAAAACTCAGAATATGCTGTGGCCTCAGTCTTTAAAATCTGCTTTCCAGGTACTGCATCTGAACCATAATCGCCAATCAAGAAGAGATCCAGGGAGAGTGTTATGGAGCGAACACAAGGCATCTTTTCTTGCTCTTAAGTAATCAAAACGAAATACCCAGCATCTTCTCTTTGGGACCAGGTTTCCATATCAGCAGCTGATGTTTTCAGGAGGCCTCCTATTTTATGTGCAATAACTCTCAGCTAGTGGTTATTTCAAATTAAACAAGAAGGCCTCTAAGCATTTCTAGCATTGGAGATCACAAACACATCCCCCCTCCCTAACCATCCAGCCTGTGCTTCGGGTCCCCTTTCCTCCCCTCCCTGCTCTGAGCCCTGGGGATCTCTGTCCATCTGCCTTTCCCTTCACTACCATATCAGTCCGGTTTCCTTTAAAAAAAAAAAAAAATTCCAGCCAGCCCCCTCCAGAAGGCCTAAGGCCGAGGAGGACCACTCTGCAGGCACAAACAAACAGCCAGGATGGGAGGCAGCCAGCCAGCTATCTTGGCCTTGAAAACTGCATCCTTCTTTCCCCGCAGCCGCTCTGTCTCTAAGCAAAGGGGGGGTGGGAGGAGAAGGGGGGAGGGTGCTGAGGGAGAGAACCATTCCAAGGCAGCACTAAGGCTGGCACAAGTCCATCACGAGCCATCCATGGATCCCGTTCTTCCATTTATAGTTCACCTATTTAGCTGCAGCCCTGCAAGCGGTTGGCATCCTTCTCACCTCCTCCCCTCCCGCTCCCCACCACCGTGCCCCATCTGTCAAATCACTTCTAAAGCAAAAGACCACCGAGGTGTTTTTCTTCGCCAAACTCTCACCTTGATCAGAAGGGGATGGGGGGGGGGAGGAACAAGCTGGAGCATCCTTTTGGGGAAACGGTGGAGGGATGACACCCCCACCTAAGGTACCCTAAACATGAACTGGGACCGGGGCAGGGGAAAAAGCCTCTTTTGCCTTCTCCTCATCAGGACTGGACGTCTCTCCTTCGCCACCATCAACTCTCCATCCATCCTCCCGGCCCTCCCTTCCCCCATCGGTGACAGCTCCGAACTGCCCTTTCGCTCCACTCGCCCGGGCCCGCATCCCTTTCTCTCCTCCAGACTCCGATTTCTCCCCCTTTCCCCTTTAGCGACGGACCCTCTCCGAGCCTTGCCTTGCCTTGCCTTACCTCTCCGGGGCGCCTCGCCTTTCCTTTGCAGCGGGCGATTCAGCGGCCGCAGCGGCAACAAAAGCGCCTGCTCCTCCCCCGCTCCGTCAGCCGGGCAGGCCGGTCCCCATCTGGCTAATCACCGCGCTCCCCGGACACGAGCAGCAGCAGCAGCTGCCGCCACCGCCGCTGGAACAAGGCGCATCCTCCTCGGCCGTGGCGCGGCGCAGCGCGGCGCACGCAAATAAGCAGAGCCCTGCCAGAGCGGATAGTAGGCGAGATGCAGACGGAGAGCGGGAGGGGGGAAATCGGGTTGTGCCAGTCCGGGATCGGCCGTATCCCCCGTCGACCCTGGGCAATTCCAAAGGAGGGAAAGGCTCGGTTCTGCAGCGGGCAGGCTTCTTGCCGGTCTCCCGCTTGCGCCCCCCCGCCTCCCCCCCGCTGGTGTCACTCTGGGGACAGACACGCCCTGAGCCTGGGGAACTTGGAACTGCTTCTCAAGCGAAGCGGAACGCCAACCCCTTAAAGGCGAAGCGCCCTTGCGTGCAAGCCGGAGACAGCCTGGTTCCCAAGAAAAAAAACGGGGTGAAAAAAAGCCACACACACACACACACACCCCTTTCTAAGATTTAGCATCACCTACGGGTAGTCCTCGACTTACGACCACAATGGAGTCCACGATTTCTGTCGTTAAACAAGAGGTTGGTGAAGTGAGTTTGGCCCTGTTCTTGCCATCGTGGTAAAGTGAATCACTGCAGTTGTTAAGTGAGCCACACAGATGGTTCAATGAATCTGGCTTCCCCATTGGCTTTGCTTGTCGAAAGGTCACAAAAGGGGATCACGTGACGCTGGGACACTGCAACTGTCATAAGTATGAGCCGGTTGCCAAGCGTCCAAATTTTGATCGTGTGACCGGGGGATACCGCAATGGTCGTAAGTGTGCAAAACACTCGCAAGTCACTTTTTTTCAGTGCCGTTGTAACTTCAAATGGTCATTAAATGAACTGTTGTATGTCAAGGATTACCTGTATTAGAATTCCCATCGCCAAAAAAGATCACCATTGCCAAAAAAGCTGGCTGGCCTACGATGACTCCCAGGATAATGTAAGGAATTAGGAATGAGTGGACATGGGACCAGTGAATGAATGGCAGTGGAGAGTTAGCAGCCCTGAGTTCAGGGTTTTAAACAACAGGTATCGGAAAGGCTCTCTTTAGAAGAACATAAAGGAGTTGGATTATGGGGCATAGAGGTTTCTGGTTGTTCCATCCCAGAAGGAGCATTCTTACACTGGTGAAAGTATGAAAAACAACTAAGGTCTGCACTTTCCTAAATAATGTTGAACTCACTGGGGTTACCTTTGTACAGAAATCTCTGTGATTGCAGTGCCAAATTTATCAGGGTCTTAAAGGACCTTCTGTCTGTGGAAAGGTTAAAATGATTCGGGTCTTTCCAATCATATTCTGATTAGTGCAGATGGAACTATCTCCTTTCCTGTCTGAGGACACTTATACCCCCAAGCCAATGCCTGCTTGGCATGTTGGGCTGGGACTACAATTCCCATAATACTCAACTTACATGGCAGAGCAGCTGAATTCAGAGAATGGGAGTCTCAAGGCATGTAAAAAGCATTATATGGAGGATGAGTGACTTGCAGTTGGAAGTATCTATTGGCAGTCACTACAAACAAGACCAGCTTAAGGGCATTTTATTCACGAAGCTCTGAGCTGCTGGTGATCCACCTCTCCCTCCCTCCCCCCTCCTCTCTCTCTCCTATCATCATCATCCTATCTATCTGTGTCTGTCTGCCTCCCTCCCTCCATCCCTCCATTTATCGATCGATCGATCCATCCATCCATCCACCTACCCACCTACCCACCTACCTACCTATTATCATCTCTCTCTCCTCCTCTGTTGCAGACATGGTGGTAGACATGAGAGATCAACTATTCAAGCTATAGATTTATTTTTTTTAATACTGCAATCAGATGGTCTTATATTGCCCCATAATATGAAAAGCAAAGCTTGGTAGAAAACTAGTCAGGTACAGCAAAGGACAGGACTGATCTCCATCACCTATTTTTTTCCAATAGAAAAGCTGGCACTATGTACAAGATAGATGAGCTTCTTCACATTTTGTTAATTAACAAATTTGTTGGCACATATTTTACTACAAAATTAGATCTCTTAAATCATAAGAATTCATTTGATGTTGCTAGCCAGCTGCCCATAGCTATTAGCCACATCATATACCTTTAAGTATACAATATTGGGAACACCAAACAAAAGTCTGCTTCTTCACACCATACTTATGAACTTTGCACAAACATTTTACAACAGTAATTAATCGAATTGCAGTCTAATCCATCAAAATAATTCCTATGTAAATTCCGTAAGCAAAGAAATATTCTCAGGTTATGTCTGTCTGTCTGTCTGTCTGTCTGTCTCTATCATCTATCTATCATTTATCATCTCTGTTTGTCTCTCTGTTGTTAAACTTTCAGTGGGAAAGCGTTCATAGTTCCTAAGTGAACAACAGTTACCACTCATTGCACATGTTCAAAGTGTTCTCTGTTCATGTTTCTTTGCTTCATGGAGACATGGAGTTGAGAGGGACCATTGATTCCAACTCTGCTCAATGCAGGTGTCCCAATCAGAGCAGCCAAACTAGATGGCTGTGTTGCCTGTGAACACATTCAATGATCCATAAGATGTAGCTTTCCTGATCATCCCATTGCTCTTCCTAGCACTGGCTCCATTTTTTCTGAATCTTTAAAAAATATGTGGCTCAGAACTTGCTACAAAATGCAAAGCAGGGGGGAGGGCAGATGTCTCAACAAAACAGAATACTTATGTCCTGGGTTTGGAGATTATACTTCTGAAGATACAGTTTACAATTTCGTTACAGTACCTTTTTTACAGCCATATACGTCTCCTGTCTCAGACCCAGTTTCAAGTCAATTTCCAAGATGATTCTACAAATAATTTTGCCAGGTCATCCTGTATCTGTGCATTTGATATTTTGTTCCCCACCTAAGAATTCTGCATTTTTCTATATTAAATTTCATTTTAAAAATTTCCAGCCCATTTTTCTAATCTCGGTGGATTAGTATTTGTGTCATCTACAAATCTCATAGGTACTACCTCTACCTCTTTATCCACTGTATATTGTTTAGGAAAAAAATATATGGAAATGTAGGGGGCCCAGACCTAATTCTTGGGGCAGCCTACATGTTGCCTTCGCTCAATTTGATGAGGAATCATTGATGTCCACTCCCTGGGTCACATTTTCAAGGCAGCTCTGCATCTGCTTAATTGCTATGCCATCCGTTCCACAGTGAAGTTCTTTTTTTATGAATAGCACATCATATGTTCTATAATCAAGCAATGTGTCATGTATTGTGAAGAATATTCTAGGCACTGTTGGAAAACAAATCACTCACATTCATGCCAAACTCTATTGTGATGGCGTGTCGTCTTGTGGATTTAGCAAAGGAACATCTGGTTGTGTTTTTTTGTGGGGATGAGTTAACTTAGATTGTGTTTAATCCTAAATGGACAGGGTTCTCAGGATGATGAACTCAGCTGTCTGTATAGCTAAGGTTTCTCACAGGATGTGTGGTTGAATCCAGGTGGTGGTGAATTCCATCTGTGTGTGAGAGGATGCTCTCATTAATGCTTACGGAGATAGTGACCCAGCCTCTTCTCAAAAAGCCCTTGCTGGACAAGAAGATGTTGAGAAGGTGGTCACCCTCCAGTTGCAAAAAGCCTTGAAGGAAGTAGGTTATCTGAATCCATTTTTGTCCTCTACCAGGCCTCTGTACGAGACTGTGACAGCATTGACCACGATTGTGGATAACCTCTGGCAAGAGCAGGATAGGAATGGTTCTCCTACACCTCTTAGCAGCTTCCAGTATGCCATCAATCATGATATCCTTCTAGACTGACTCAGAGATGGGAGTGGGGGCCATGACTCTGCAGTGGTTTTTCTCCTTTTTCTAGGGCTAATTCCAGTCTAGATTATTAGGAGGTGAAGGTCTGTCCCAAAACCTGTTAAGGATCTCTTCTCCCACTGCTTCATAGACTTCCAGATGCAATTAAATGAGCTGGTTGCCACCTATTAAACTTTCATGGCATGGGGCTGGGTTATTTGTGGAACCATCTTTCTCCAGTTAGTTCTGTCTCCCTGCCTAAATCCAAAAGTGTGGGCATGCTTCAGATTCTGTCCAGTGCCCCCTGGCAGTGTGCCTTTTCTGTTACAGTGCCTACCCTCTGGAACACCCAACCCTAAGATTCATTTAGCCTTGACCTTGCTAGCATTTTGTAAAGTTTAAGTTATTTTTGGTCCCATTGTGTTATTGTTATCATTGTGGGCTTTTTTTCTATTGTTGGTTCTGGGAGGAACAGACTCAGGCTCAGTCCTGACAAGACCAAAAGGCTGTGCCTACCTGGGTCTTCCAGAATTAGAAATATTGCAATACTGACTCTCCATCGGGTTGCACCTCACATTCAAGGTTTGTGAATAATCTGGGGGGGGGGTGTCCTCTTGGACTCTCAGGTCATGTTCCAGTTGTACCCTTTCTTGAATTGGGAAGTTTATCAGACAGTCACTCTAACCACCTAAAAACTGAATTACTGTAATGTGTCTCAATAGGGCTGCCCTTGAACACTGTCTGGAAGCAACAACCAGTCCAGAATGCAACCACATATAGGTAGTGACGGGGATGCTGCATTTTGATGCATGCATGACTCCATGGCTTCGGAGCGGTACTGATTGCCAACTGGCCTCCGGGTGCAAACCAAGATGCTGGTTATATTACGTTCGAAGCCCTTTGTGGCATGAGTCCTGGTTATTATTTATTTAATCAATTTGCATACCTTCCCATACATGTTTCTGGGTGATGAGAAATATCAAAAAACAAAATCAAAACAGCTCAGTTTGCAATCACTAGCATAGACAGGAGACGGGTCCTTTCACACACAGAGATCCTGGACATACAACCAGGTCTTTAGGATTTTATGAAATGCCATCTGGATCAGGGTCATCCTGATTTCTGGAGGCAGAATTTATCTGAAGAATCCAGTTATCTCCAGGCTTCTCTACCCATCCAGTTCAGCCTAGCAGGTAAATGCACTCTGGGTTCCATCAGTTAAAGAATGTCATGTTACAGGACTGAGGAATCTCATCTACTCAGCTGCAGTTCTTGCCCCTCTGGAATGATCTCTGCCAAGAAATTTGTGTGGCAGCCATCTTTATGTCATCTGGGGAATTACTGAAGCCTTGGTGGTTCTCCCAGACCTTGATGACAAGGTGATTGTGGAGCCCCAGTTTTTTATCGTTTTAGTATTTTGCTCTTCCATTCAGCTGTATGCTTTTACAACTTGTTTTTTTTTAACTTGCAATCCATTTAGGAGCTAAGCAGCCTCTTTAATGAATAAATAAATTAATAGCATATTTTATTCAATTATTAATAATTGGGATACTACTTGGAATTGCAAAGACAACCCGATCCCAAATCTAACCACATGGGGTGGATTCACAAAGCATGCCAGGTACAATATCGCTGGCTCTTTGGTGGATTAGGCCATGAAAATATCATTGTGTTTTCTCCATATTACAACACTCAGGATTTCAAAAGCTGTTTTGCTAATACAGTGACAAATACGTTGTTAGGCTTGGCATATTTGTTTATTTATTCATATCCCACCTTCATAAGCGTGAAAAATGGTCACAAGCCACTTTTTTTTCAATGCTGTGGTAACTTTGAATGGTCATTAAATGAACTGTTGTAAGTCAAGGACTACCTGTCTCTGTTGGAGGATAAACTCTTCCAAACATAGCACTTCCAGGAAATTTCTTACTTATCTTGCTAACAATTTTTACATTCAAAAGTGAGGGAAGGTGCAGGAGGATTAATCAGTCTGATATACTATAAATCAATTTGAAAGGTTTAGCTGGGGAAATGGAAGTAGCAGGGACACTGGAGGAAAGTAAGTATGTACTGTTGGAGTTTTTGATTTAAGGGAACTGAAAAAAAGAATATAGGCAAATGTAGAACTTCAGAAAGATTTCAAAAATGGGTCTCAGTAGGCTTCCATGACCAAAGATCTGACAGAGGCCCAGGATGGACATTCTAAAAGAGAAGATATGAAAAGCACAATTACAATCGATACCAGTGAAGAAGGAAAACAAGATAGGAAAAGAAGCTTGTGGTTACACTAAAAGCTAAATGAATATCTGACAACAAAGAGGACAAATACAGAAAGCAGAAAAAGAACCAGGACACAAAAGAAGAATCTATAGAGATAGGCTGGAGCTACATATATATCTATAGACTATAAGCTACCTTTATACCTAGCTCTGTGTGTGTGGGGGGGGGGGGGGAGAATGCATGCATGCATCTGCCTATATGCCGGTAGGTTCTTGTCAGGAAAATGAAAAATCAGAATGATCTGTATTTATTGAAAGAAACTAAGAATAATAAAAGGGGCTTTTTAGATATGTTTAAAGTAAAAGCAAAAGAAAAAAAATCAATATATCTGCCCAGTGGAAAAGATAAAATACAGGTAGTCCACAACAGTTCATTTAGTGACCATTTGAAGTTACAACGGCACTGAAAAAAGTGACTTATGACCATTTTTCACATTTATGACCGTCGCAGTATCCCCATGGTCACATGAGTTGCATTCGGATGCTTGACCACCGAGTCAGATTAATGATGGCCATGTCCTGGAGTCATGCGATTCCCTTTTGTAACCTTCTGCCAAGCAAAGTCAATAGGGAAACCAGATTCACTTAACAACCGGGTTACTACTTTCACAACTGCAGTGATTCATTTAGCAAACTGGCACAAAAAGTCGTAAAATGGAGCAAGGCAAATTTATCATTTAGCAACATAAATTTTGGGCTCAACTGTGGTCGTAGGTTGAGAACAGGTAGCGAAGAAAATGCAGAGCTCGCATCTCCAACGTTGGTTACATCTTAGCTAATAGAAGAACTTGATGTTCCAGCAGGCAGATCTAAAGAGCAGGACAAAGGGGTAGGTTTGAAACCTGAGACTGAAGCAGATATGGGCAGAAAATACCTCCTCACTATGAATCATGTTAAATTTTCAGCAGATGAATTCTGTGGCAACTAAAGGAATGAGCTGATAGCCTTGTGAAACATCCTTTGCTAAAAAAGAAATTCTGAAGAATTAGAGGTGCCAGAACTGTAAAAATCTTTTTACCCTCAAAAAATAAGAAAAAGTAAATTCAGAAAAGCTAGAGATTTGCCAGACCAGACACTGAAAGCTAGGAAGATTCTGCCATACATAATTGAGAGATTGCACCGTATGCACTCTAAAAACAATGCAGTATCCGACAACAGCCTAGATTTGGCAGGAACAGATTTTGTTAATCATTTTTCTGACTACCCTTATTATTTTTGTTTTTATTATTATTGACTACCCTTAGTAGATAGTGGAAATGCTGTGGATGCAATACATCTTGATTTAAGTGAAGTATTTGACAAAGTGCCCCCACAGCATACTGATTAGCAAATTTGTTTTCAGAAGGTCTTCAGATACAAATTACCTCTGCTGCCCAAATAATACACCGGGAATGCTATCTTGAATGTGCTATCTTAATTTCTAGGATTCCCCCCCATCCCACCCCCTTTTCTACAATTTTCTGCCACTTGTAAAGATCCAAGGTTCTCAAGCCAAGCACTCTGGTAATCTCACAATCAAGTTCAATTTGCATTTGGTAGAGGCAGAACTTTGTGTTGGTCCATTTGTTACCCTAGTACAGAGGTGTCAAACTTGATTTCATTGAGGGCCATATCAGGGTTGTGTTTGACCTCGGGGGTGGGTGGGGGGTGGCCATGGTGGGTGTGGACAGCTTGACATCACTCATGTTGGAGGCGCCTGTGGTGGCCTGAGCACTCCGCCAGCGAAAATGGGTTCCGAGTTCTGTTTTCAGCTGCGACGGCCTCTTGCAAGCCTCTGCCAGCAAAAAGGAGCTGGGGAGGGTGCGCGCAGCCCTCCTGCACCCCATTATCGGCCACGATGGCCTCCAGCCCTCTGCCAGCGGCCCTCCAAGCTCCATTTTCGCTGGCAGAGGCACCACGGGCAGGCCCTTCTGTTTCCAGGGTGGCCCCGCGGGCCAGATCTAAGCACCCTGTGGACCGGATCCGGCCCCTGGGCCTGGAGTTTGACACTCCCGCCCTAGTATAAATCTAACTGCAGCTTTACCAGTTTTAAGCCAGTTTTAAAACCTCTTCAGTTTTTGCTTTAACTACTTTCCCACTTTCAAGACATCCGCCTAGAGAAATCTGGGTATCGCCAATAGTGGATTCCATAAAGACTTTCTCTGTACATTCTTCAGTTTAATTCAGGTGGCTTAATTCTGATTCTGGAGGTTTGAAAGGCAAGATAGTTTAATGTACACCTGAAGAAAATATCCACACCAAGACCGAGATGGCCTAAGTTATGTGCAACAATCACTTAGTCACTTGGAAATACCACTTGGAACCATTGGTTCTTGGGCTGAAGAGAATAATGTGGTGTGCCATGCTTTTCTTTAAGTAAAAGCAAAGCCCCAGCTCTTGGATTTGGTATGAAGCTTTTGCAAAGGCTCCACAGATCAGCCCAATCCAAATAGGCAGACCTCTTGAGGAGGGGCTCCAAAAGCAGGGTCCACATCCTGGGAACCAGCCTCCAAGACAAGACAACTTGTTCAGGAAGGAAAGATAGAATCAAGGGCCTGCCTGCTCAAAAGTTAAATTTTATACTATTTGGCCCAATTTACATCCCCATTCTTCCTCAGCGATGGGAATGTTCTAGCAAGGTCATCATCAGTTATTATTTCAAATACCACGCACCAATATAAAGACACCAAAGAATGGAAGGGAAATGATGGGGAATAGAAAAGGAAATTTGGGAATTGCCACTGTACATTGCCTTTGCACTGCCTGCTATCAGTACTAATAGTGCAAGATTTTAGAATCTATTCTAAAGAGACAGGTCATCTTCAACTTACAATCATTTGTTTAGTGACCATTTGAAAGTATATTGGCACTGAAAAAGCATTTTTCACATTTACAACCACTGTAGTATCTATGTGATCAAATTTCGGATGCTTGGCAACTGGCATGTATTTATGACAATTGCAGTGTTCTGGGATTATGTGATTACCTTTTGTAGCTTCCTGGTAAACAAAGTCAATGGGAAAGCCAGATTCACTTAACAACCATGCAGGTAATTTTACAACTGCGGTGATTCACTTAACAACTGTGGCAAAAAAGGTTGTAAAATGGGGTAACTATCTTGTTTAGCAATGTAACGTTTGGGCTCAATTGTGGTCGTAAATTCAGGACTACCTGTATTGTGAGTAGTTCTCCTTATTCCTGTAGAGAGTAAAATCAAATCAGCTTTGTTCTCTATGCCATTTGTCTGGTAAACTCACAAGATTCGATTTTCTCACTTTATACATGTATACATCCAAACTAGACTGTTGTTTCTGTGTGTCATATAACATATATGGGTATAAACATAATTTTGTATTTATTTATTGAGTCCTGTTCATGTCGTGTATACTGGAGGTGGAGACCCTTAGACAGCTGTATGCAACAAAATTTCATTTTAATGTATGCCGATTAGTGTACATTCAAAGTGACAATAAAGTTATTCTCTTACCTAATCTTATCCTATTTTATCCTATCCTATCCTATTCTCACCTTTGAGTCCAGCATCATTTTAGATGACTTCACAGACCTATGTAATTTTCTTGGAAACATTTGGAAGTGGTTTGTCACTTTCTCCTTTCAGGATATATTTTTTTAAATTTTCTAGTTCAGGCTAAAGTATTTATGATAAATGCCCATCTAAGAATGAACCAGGGAAAATCCTGCTTAGAATACCTCTGGATATAAATTTAAAAAATAGTAGTTTCAGGGAACTGGTGAGATCTTGAGGTGGCTGTTAACATCTATTCTCTCTTACACCTTGTGATTTTTATTTTTTTAAAAAAAATACTGGGTTTTTTTTGTTTATTGTTTTTATTATTCAATTGTAACTATCCAGAGCCACTCTTTGTGAGATGCGCAGTCATATAAAGACAGACAAATAAAAAAGAAGGAAACTGGCATTAAGAGAGCTCCAATATATAAATACTGTACACAAACATTTCATGAACAATTTCTTCTTTCGAAATCAGTGTTGCACATATTTCAGAGATCTTAGATGAGGAGCTGTCCAAATGCTGATCACCTCAACTCTTGGTCAGGCTTAGTCAAGACACCAGCAGTATCCTAAAATCAAATAACAGATGGGATCCTGCAAAATTGACCTAGCCGGTAAGATTTCATGGCTCTTGTATGAGATTTCACAAGATTTCAAGTAAGAATACCAACAAAATCGCTGAAACTGTACAAGTCTTGGTGTATCTTGTGAGATTTGGGAGCCATCGTTTCCTTTAATGTTATAATTCTTGGGTGTTCTGCCCCCATTACACAACATGGCACTACGCCACCTGAGGACACTGCCAGTGGGCAATGCTTGCAGTTTGAGGCAAAAGAGGGTTGTCCCCTTTGTAGGAATTTCTTTTCTACTCTTTGCGTGTGTGCATGTGAGCGCGCGCGCATGGGCACTTTTGAGTCAATGTAGATACCTGGTGACTGCGTGGACAAGTCCCTGCAGTTTTCTTAGCCAGGTTTTCTGAAGTGGTTTGCCTTTGCCTCTTTCCTAGGGCTGTGAGAAAAGGACTGGCCCAACGTCCCCAACTGGCTTTGTGCCTAAAGCAGAACTAGAACTCAGAGTCCTCCCGTTTTTAGCCTGATGCCTTCACCATTATCCCAAACTGCTTCTCACCCTTCCGGAGGTGCTCAGAAGAGTAACAGAAGGATACCTGGATTTGGCTATGCAGTGGGGGATTCTTGCTCAGGTAACTAGAATTAAACCTCCAGAAAAATCTAGCCCTTGTTCAATTACATAAAAAGCCTCGGTAAAAAAAAAATTAAACACAAGTCAAACAAGGCGTCTCTTCAAGAGGGGCGGGGAAACAGTAGGAGAGCCAGAAATAGCGCCCTGCTGTTTCCCACTTTGTTTCTGCCATTATGAGTCACCTGCCTCTCAGTTTTGCACCGGGCTTCAGCGATGCGACAATTCTTTATATAAAATTACAACCACCTGTTCATCGGGACAGACAGGGATTAGTTCCAGGTGTTCCTGAACTCGTTTCCCCCACCCACCCCCTTTGCTGTATCGCAGGCGACAGACCACATGCAGGTTCGCCTTGTTTGCTGTGCCTATATCAGGCAAACCTGAAAGAGGCTGTTTTGTTTCTGGCTTTGCTTCTGGCAGAAAACCCCAGTGGTGCCAACTTCCACCCCACAGGGGAAAAAAAATATATAGCCGTCACACTGCGTTCGTTTCAAAATTAAAGTCTTCATTCAAAATTAAGAGTCTCGTCCTTGACTGGGCTCTCCCTGTGAGAGAGCTCCAAACAGAGATGTATGCAGATGCCCATAAGGCTGCCATGTGTCTGTACAAAAAAAGAGGGAAGGCATTCCCGAAAGACTTATCCAAAAGGCAAGTGACTGATACGTCAGGGAACCGAACTTCGCTTTCAGATCAGATGTCCAGAGAGGCTGCTTTTCCGGTGACCTTGGACATTTGCTCTATGCTGCTCTAACAAGGAATTGAGGAGCATTCTGATGAGCTCCGAGGGACTCCTCTATCCTACTCAGCAAGCTCTGTGGGGAAGTCCAAGTTTGAGGGGGAAAAGCTCCTGCTGAGAAAAGAAGCGGAGCTCATCAAAACCTCCCCTGCTTGCATCTAGACTGAATTCATGACCAAAAGGCTTCCCCCATCCAATTATCAGAAGGCAAAACACTGACAGGATCGCTGACAGAAGAGTTGTGTTCTGCCTCTGCAACAGGCCATATTTCTACAGACTCAAAAGTATCTCAGATGGCCGAATGCAAACATAAGACATCTGGGGGAGCACCAGGAGAAAGGTTGCTTAACTTGTCCGGTATGAAATTACTAATCGTCCTATCTGCTTTTGGGAGCGAGCTCTTCTTTCCTACCAACCTAGCCTGGAGAGCTAATCTCTATTCTTCTTCCCAACCCGTCCCCTAGGTGCCAACGTCTATTTTGGAATATATGGGTTGCATTCTCCAACCCCTGGCAAGCACAAGCCAGAAAAAACAGAATGGATGCCGCCTCTAGTACCTGGCCCTTTGTGCTTGCTGGTCTTGCAGGAGCCCATACCCAGGAGGTTTAGGTAAGTCCTAAGCTAGTGGGGGGGAAGCCCCAGACACACTGTTTCAGCTCAAGAGCAGCCGAGCTGATTCCAGGAGCTGACAAAGCACCAGAAGATCCAGGTTACGCTGGTTGGTTGCCACCAGCCGAGTCCACTGGGAAGTCCTGAACCAACAATGGTTTATCTGAGAAAAACAAGAAAAGGAGATGAGGTGAAGGACAGGGTGGTTCCTGCAGGCCAAGTATCTTCAAAAGCAGTTTCATAGTTAAAACAACTCAAAGCTGAGCGGAAGAGGAATTCAACCACATGGAAATTTCTCAAGCAGAGCAAGGCTCACTGCATTCACCGGTAGAGTTTACAAAGTAAACCTGGAGACAGAAAGTACTCACTGAACAGTACAGGTAGCCCTCAACTTACAACAGTTCATCAAACGACCGTTTGAAGTTACGGCATCACTGAAAAAACGTGACTTATGGCCATTTCCCCACACTTATGACCATTACAGCATCCTCATGGTCATGCGACCAAGATTTGGATGCTTGGCAACTGGCTCGTACTTATGACGGTCGCAGTGTCTCCATATCACGTGAAGACCTTTTGCAACCTTCTGACAAGCAAAGTCAACGGGGAAGCCAGATTCACTTAACAATTGGCTTATTAATTCTAACAACTGCAATGATTCACTTAACAACTGAAATGGGGCAAAACTCTCACTTAGCAACAAGAAATTTGGGCTGAATTACGGGTCGTCAGTTGAGGACTACCTGTATGTCAAGATCCTAGAGAATTCTGGTCTATGTAAATCGCCGCTTTACTATTTCTTGTTATCGTTTCTATTAAGCAAGCCCAGAAGAGTTTGTTTAGCCTATCATCCGAACTAGGAGCCCATGGCTTATTCTTCCAAGGAAATCAGGATTCATCAGGAATAAAATCCTAGTTGTAAAATGGAGCAACAGTCAGGATTCTTCAGTGCAGAGGCAGGCATCCTCTGGTACGCATGATATTCTATGCCTTTTGGCATGGCCCACCATCATGCTGGCCATTCCTTTCCTCCACAATTGGCTGCAATGCCCGGTTATAACGTAACACTTTCCCTCCACCAGTGTAAAAGTTGAAGTTTGTTCTCCAGATTCTGTACTGAGCATAACATGATTTCAGAGGTTTGTGGCAAACCTTGACAGGTTATCTCCTCCCCAACTGACACTGCCTGGTTCACAATTCCTGCTAATGCGGCAGCTACCACCTAGTTTCAGATCAAATTGGGCATCTGGTTCAAAGAGAGAAGACCAATCTCTCTTGCCCCAACCTGGCCATATACTGGATTAGATCTCAGGTAAGCCCAATTCAAGGGCTTCCAGGCCTGGATGGCCGGACTTCCATGTGGTATTACCTAAGGACCCAGGTGGTAAGAATTCTTCCAGACACCTCAATCTACATTCTGGCAGCACAGAAAAGGACACACTCCCAATTATTTCATACCGTGCAGGGAACAAGTTTACGTACCTACCAACTCACTGCCTTTCCCCTCCCAGGTCAATCTCATGCAGTTATCTGGTGGTGGCTTCTACCAACGGCTTCTTCAGTTATGGTGCTGGGGGGACTCCCAGATTGGGAGCCCTGCTGCCCCCACTGCTGTGAGCAGAACACCACCATCTCCTCCAAGTTGCGCAGCACAGTCTCGGTGCCCTTGGGAGGCACCGGGGGGATCCGAGCTGGCTCCAGCACTCTGCAAAAGAAGCCAGGCAGGAGTTGTTAGCAAACCCTGCACTCGGCATGCTACAACACTGGAATGGGTGTGTGGGAATGAGCGTGGGAGACAGGCGGGACAGCCACAGACGGGAACAACTGGCAGTTTAAGAGACGTCTCAGCCCCCAGAAGGAAAAGCGGGTGGGTGGGAAGCATTTCAGAAGGGAGCCTTCTCTGGTTTTCTAGGATAGTAGAAATACAGGTAAACCTTGACTTACAACAGTTCGTTTAGTGACTGTTCAAAGCTACAACGGCACTGAAAAAAGTGACTTATGACCATTTTTCACAATTATGACCTTTGAAGCATCCCCGTGATCATGTGATCAAAATTCGGACGCTTGGCAACCGGTTCATACTTATGACTGTTGCTGTGTCCAAAGGTCATGGCATCACCTGCTGCGACCTTCTGACAAGCAAAGTCAACGGGGAAGCCAGATTCACTTAACAACCAAGTTACTGCAGTGATTCACTTAAGAAATGTGGCAAGAAAGGGTGTAAAATGGGACAAAACCCATTTAACAAATGCCTCAGTTAACAACAGAAATGTTGGGCTCAATTGTGATCGTAAGTCGAGGACCACCTGTACTTTCAGTCTCGGCAAGATTCTGTTAATCTAACCTTATAGTAAGAAAGAGTTAGTATTCCTGGTTGTGCTACCCTGCAAGGCTAACAAAAACCGATGATTTATGCAAACAGCTACACTGCACGGAAAGCAGGCCAAGTTCTGTAAACAGTAGTAAGATCTGACCAGTGAGTCCAATCCCCATCCTAGTGCAAGAATCTAAATTAAAACAGGGGGGAAAGATGGCCTTTTAGTCTCCATTTGAATATGTCTCTTGAACACCACCTCCCTGGGGTTATTGGGCCCACCGCTTTATTATCAAGAAGTTTTGCCTGACATTCATTAAGGATGTGCGTACTTAAATCCCTTCTTCCTCATCCCGCTGTCTGACATGACAGAGGTCTCAATCTTCTTCTAGCTGATGATGTCCTTTAAAATGTTTGATGATCGTGTTCATATTTATATTTTATATAATCAGCTTCTATCCCGGGTCACAGTTGGGGCACTAACCATAGAGACAGGCATGACATTCAAGGCTGCTCACGTTTAGAAATGCAAATCAAAACAATGCTATTATATGGGACGTAAAATAAATGTTATTAGAATCGGCTCCATTAAAAGGGAAAAGCTTGGTGAGAAGAGATGGGGGCTTTTGCCCTTTTTCTGGAGGCTGGATGAACGGTGGGCCAAACAAACAGGTTTTCTTAGGGACAGCACTGTGCAGATCTTCCATAAGCCACAAGGCTCTCCAGAAGGGCCTCTCCTGCTGATCTAAGTAACTAGGCAGATACACAAGTGTCCCCTCCTCCCCCACGTGCAAGGCCAAGCCATTTTGGTCTTCAATGGTCAATGCCAGGCTCTTAAATTGTGCTCAATAAGCAACCGACAACCAGTGCAGATTTTTCCATTGAGGCGTCATGTGATTCCTGTATCTTGCACAGCTTAGTAGCCTGATCACTGCATTTGCTATTCATTACAACTTCCGGCACTTCTCAAAAACAGCTCTGCATAAAGCATACTGTAGTAGTCAAGATGGGATTTTAACAAAGATGTGGATAATTGTTGCTAAGTCAGATTTAAAATTCAGGAAAAGTCACCATTGGCACACTAGCCATAGAGCTGAAATAAGCTGTTAACGCAGACATTATCTGGAGGGTAATGACCGCAGGGGATCAAGGACTACAGCTGGACTATAAATCTACTTTTTCAGCTGAAACTGCCCTTCGGTTCCCAAAATCAAGCAGCCCTTGGGTGCCATTGGGTCTGGGCTCACCTTGTTCTCTCAGACTATTACTGAGCTTAGGCAGTATTCAACGGTGCCGACTGTCTACGGAGATTCTCAGTCATCCAGATCATGCTTGTCCCAAAGGGCTGTCCCTTGATTTTTCAAGAGGCAACTGGACTTACCTGGTTTTCCTTTGAAGACATTTCCAGAGCTGAAGAAGCTTCTTGAATGAGAAGGGAAAGGACTTCAAAGAAAAATCAGAAAGTCCAGTTGCTTCTTGAAAAAGCTCCTTTGGGACAAGGGTGCTAACTGCTTTCTTGAGTGAAATTAGTGTTTTTCAACTTTGGCAACTTTAAGATGTGTGGAGTTTTACTCCCAGAATTCTCCAGCTAGCATACTGAGCAGAGAATTCTGGGAATTCAGTACCTCTTAAAATTACCAAATTAGAAAAAAAAAAAACACAAGCCAGTTTATAGGGAGTGCTGAAGCTTGGGTCTGAAGGAGTTTAATATTGCTCTTTCTTTTCTTTGCTGTTACATTTTTGCCATCTTCGCTGCATAATTGGTATATTGATTCTTTTCTGTTCTTCTTTTGAAGATCTCTAAAGAAGCTCTTTTGATTATTTTTGGCAGCTCATTTTGAGTTTCAGCTTTCCTGAGTGCTTTCTATTTCCGGACTACTTCTCCAAGGCTTCTTTGTCTTTTACTCATCCCATTCCGTTCTAGAACAGTCCTTGCTTACAGTATTTTCAGATCTTCGCTAAATGTTTTGTACAGTCATGCTGATTTCTTTTGCTGTGCTCCATGTTTTTTTTCCCCCCGTCAAATTGGAATCATCTGCAGTTGTGCCTTCGGACTCTCTTTTTTTAGGAACACTAATCCACGTACTTTGAGCTCTTTTTCCCATTTGCTTCTCCTGTCGCAAGAATAATTGCTCTGAATTCATTAAAATCCTCTTATTTTAAGCTCATGATATCCAGTCAATTACACTTACCTTTCATTTCCATTAAAATAATAAAAGTCTAGCATGGCATGGACACTTCCCCCCC
>JANHFL010004845.1:34008-56953 GCA_032468155.1 Oxyrhabdium leporinum
CTCCCTTGATCTTGATTGTATCCCTCTGTTAATGCAATTTAGGATTGCATTGGCTTTTTGGGCTGCCGCTGCACACTGCTGGCTCATATTTAGCTGGTTGTCCACTAAGACTCCCAAGATCCATAAATGACATTTATGATAGCTGGCGGTTGTCAAATATTTCATATCCTTTGTGTTTGGCTGGAAATCCATTGTCTTTGAACCCATACGTGCAAAATAGCAATAGCACTTAGACTTGTATACCACTAAGCGGTTTACAGAGTCAGCATTTTGCCCCCAATAACCTGGGCCCTCATTTTACTGACCACGGAAGGATGGAAGGCTTGAGTCAGTGAGGATCAAACTCCTGGCAGTGAGCTGAATTAGCCTGCAATACCGCATTCTAATCACTGCACCACCACAAATTCCTATAAACCAATCAAGAAAGCACCCTTGGGTCCCACGGAGTTTTGTGAGATTTATTCTGTAATCATGGATAAATGTGGCTGTTTCATATCCTTAGACATGCACTTTAACACCCCCCTCCCCTCTATTCCTTGAAGACTGAGCAACTGATTACTGAACTATTAGTTGCACAATAACATGACATTCAGAGAGTGAGCTATAGATCACTCGAGTTAGGACAGTGATGACAAACCTATGATATGCTTGTCAAAGGTGACACACTTTGTTTTTGGGTGACATGCCACCATCCATCAAAGTCTGACTATTTTCTCTGTTTGAATGAGCACAAATTCAAGAAATAAGAGATCCTGCACCATCCAGAGCTTAAAATGGATTCTTCCCATTCATATCAGCACATGATTTGTCAAGTTTCAGAATTGTGATTGGTGGTGACATGAAAGAGAGCAACTTACAAAATATGATAGAAACATGACAGCCACACAGATCAGGAGTCTTCCAAGCACTGCAGAGTGCTTGGTTGTGCAGTGAAGCTCATTTTCAAGGTGCAAGTGCAGAGGATAATTGCAACCACAGGGTCCAAAGTGAGTGCACTATCAGTGTTCGTATGAAATCAGGTTTTTTCATTTGTATGAACAAATGTGTTGAACTGTAAATGAATATATAAATAATTGTTTCTCTTTTTTGGGGGGGAGGGGGGAGTGCTGCTAACGTGCCAGCAGAGTCAAGTAAGACATATTCTGAATTTTTAACATGAGCCCAAAAGGTTCACCATCAATGAGCTAGACTACCAGATATAGACTGTAAAAATCTGGTTGATTTCTACAGTGGCTTTAAATAGGCTCCCATACTTTGCAGTGTGCTTGCTTCTATTTTTTAAAATTAGTTAATAGGCAAAGCTGTCCTAAAGATAAAAGAAATACTGACTTGTAGCTGACCCATAAGCTAAACCAGAATCCTTTCTTATGCACAATATGTTTCACAATATTTGGCTGCTTGTATCTGATGTTGACCTGAACAAGTTGTGCAATATATAATATAACACAGAGGTTTTCTCTAAGTTCAGTATCATTTTCTTCAACATATCATTTTATTTAATATGTTTCCAACTGAAAAAAACAGCCTTCTTTTAAAAACTAGTCACAAATTATAACTTTTTCTGGTCATATTTCTGGTATTCGCTCTTAGCTCT
Source organism: Oxyrhabdium leporinum (assembly GCA_032468155.1). Lineage (NCBI taxonomy): Eukaryota > Metazoa > Chordata > Lepidosauria > Squamata > Cyclocoridae > Oxyrhabdium > Oxyrhabdium leporinum. The sequence goes on from JANHFL010004845.1 coordinate 35,603, forward strand.
GATTTTTTTTTTTAAATCCTAGTCTATACGTTTTAACTGCAAGACTTTTTTTGGCAGAAACTTGTTTTTAACATTGTTAATGTTATGTACCATCTCCACAAGGGCACACTGCATGAGCTATATGCATTTGAATGTAAAAAGAGGGAAACCAAAGTTACTGGATTTCCAGAAGTTAAGCAAATGATGTTATTTCCCTTCATAGCTACATTTGCAAAATAATGAAACTGCAAAATAATGAAATGGTTAAATTTACATTTTAGCAGTGCCCTGAGTGAACCCAAAAAATGCTTATTTCATCATTCAATGAACCCAGAACATGGGTTCACTTAAATATGGATACGTATGCCATGCAAGCATAGCCATTAAACAAAATTTATGTGATTATGGAATTATAACTGCAGGATCATCCTTCGTTGTTAAGCAATTGGGTGAGATATGAGAAGGTATGGTAGAGCTAAAAAGTGATGCCAGGCAGGTTTCGATCATCTTGATCTGTTATTATTCGCATTTTTACTTGTAATGGTAAAACTATTTCTCCTCCTCGCCCCTCCTTCCTTTGGGGTATGTTTATAACGTCCATGTTCACGTTACAGCTTGGAAATTTACAACAGGAGAACTACGACTCCCAGCGTGCACAGGAGGAACCACAATGCATTGAAGCGTATCGAGAGAGAAGCCACTCTGCGCCTCCCCGGTGCTGCAAAGTCTTACGGGATGCGTAGTCTTCTGGTCAATGTTGCCTTGTGGCGCTAGTCTTCGTGTGGACTCCAGCATCCAGGATGCGCCTCGTAGCGTTTTCGAGGCGACAGGAGACTATCGCTTCCTCTCTCCCGGCCTTTGTGAGCCGGGCTGGAGGGTGGAAGGAGTTGTGGTGGCGGCGGCGGCGGCGGCGGCGGGGCAGGAGGAGGGAATGAGCGAGGAGGAGGCGGAGGAGCCTTGCGGGAGCGCGAGGAGCTGCGGCAGCGTCCCCAGGTGAGTAACGCCGCCTCTTTGGGACCGTTGCTAAGAGACGAAGGGGCAAGCCCCGCCCCTTGCCCCCCCTTTCCTCGTGGACCGCGTGCCGTGGCGACGATCCAAAGGGCTCCAAGGCCCGACCTGCCATGGGCCCCCATGCTACAGTATGAGGCATGTTTTGGCGGGATATCCTGGGCCTCGGGCAGCCCGTATTGTCGCCAGCATCCGTGCATTCGTGGAAAAAGAAACCATCTCGCCGGTTTAGTTAACACCCCCAGCATGCTGCTGGCTAAGGTTGATGAGATCTGAAGTCCTACCTAGGCTTGGCATGGCACGGTTAAACTTTGTTATGGCTGCTGTCCCATCTTGGGGTCACGGCCCGGACGGTTGATTTCTGTGTGACATTCCCGATCAGCAGAAGGAAAACAAAAGTTGTGTGTGTGGGGGAGGGGGGCGAGGGGTGGGGTGGTTCAGGAAAGAATGGGACAGAGCTTTGAATTAAACAGAATCGGCACTTGCTAATACATGGGACAGAGGTTTAATTGATGCGGTAATTCATAATGTCTACTGTCGTTATGCGTGCTATTCCCATGCGGCTTGTCTGGGTTTAGAAGATAAGCAGGGATGGGCCTGATAGTTCTTGGATGAAAGGCCACCAGGAAAGTTTACTTCCATACTTAAGAAAACAGTATAATTAAGTCCATATTGTCACCAGGATTGAAGCTTAAACTTGAGGATATCTTCAACCTTACTGCCTTAAAAGCAGGAATAGGACTGAATAAAAATAGAATACTTTATTGGCCAAGTGCAATTAGACGCACAAAGAATTTGGCTCCGGTGCATAAGCTCTTCGTGTACATGCAAAACAACAAAGTAATAATAACAAAATAATATTCAAAGAATGATACCAATAAGAGAAGGTGGAACAGATGAGAAGGATAATAGTAATGCAGCCATAGGTATATGGGCTAATATGCTTAGATAAATAGGTTTCTTAGACTGGTCCGGTTGGTTCCAAAACACTGGCTTATGTGGTGTCGTAGAGATTTCTGTCCACTAGAACTAAATGATAGCTCCATGTTTAATCAAAGCAGTCATAGAGGTGTAAATTTATGGTTTCTATTGTACTTGAATTTACTCTATTCTCATTGAATTTTTCTACAGATGAAGATGGATGGGAGGGTTCATTTTGTAGTAAATCTTTTAATGAAGAGGAGCTTAATTCTACTGTCACTGGGGAACTCACTATGGAAATTTACTTGCATCAGTCAGTGGTAAAGATGGAGATATTTTGGAATGGGGTTGAAAGACAGATGATCATTCTTTGTTATAGAACAGCCTTCCTCAGTCTGGTGCTCTCCATGTATATAGAGCTAACAGCTCTGAAAAAATATACTAGCTGGGAAGTCAAAGTTTTCCCCCAACATATCTGGAGGGTATCAGGCTGGGAAAAGTTACTGTAACGTATGAGATCACAGCAGATACAGAAACATTGAAAACAGGCAAGAATAGCTCTAATGTTCATCTCAATCTCCATGCTTCCCTCAGTATAGAGCAAATGCTGGCGTCCAATCCTGGCAAGACCCCGATCAGCCTGCTACAAGAGTATGGGACACGCATAGGCAAAACACCCGTCTATGACTTACTGAAAGCTGAAGGACAAGCACATCAGCCCAACTTCACCTTTCGTGTCACAGTTGGTGACATCAGCTGCACCGGTTAGTTGCGGTAAAGAATAAGTATACTGATGAACCAGTTTACCTTATTTTTCATTGGTCTTTGTGAGAGTAGGCTGAAGCTGCCATACCTAAATATGAAAATAGGTACCTAGTTAAGCAGAGTGGACAAAAATAAGGAATTTTATCTAAAAAAATCCTTAGGGGAAGTAATTAAGAAAGAACTCAACCGTTAAGGAAACCTAGGAAAAAAATGTCACCTGAACCAGACAAAAGAAATTGGGCCTGAGCACATGGAAAATCCCTCCCCATGTCCTGCTAACAGCTACCAGACTTGTGAATTAACAAAGCAAGGTGTCAATTGTCCAACTAGTGAACCCAAATCAAGGAAACATTCTTGGGAGCTTTGAATTCCCAAAAGTAAAACTTTATTGGATACACCATATTGGTACTGAAGAAACAAAATCAGCTCTGGTTTCCCCACACAATTGCTTGCCTAGTTAAACAATAGCTTCCCCATTTCCCCACCTCTGGGTGATCACATTGTCCAATTATGAGATGTCCATTTGTTATGGGAACAGTCCATCTCTTTCCCCAGTACCTGCAGTGGAGACCTTGATGGTTTCTATGCTCTCATAATCTCTGCCTAAATTCTCATCATTCCATTTCCCCCTTCCCTCCCCCCAGTTCATTGGCAAGTTGAGACGCATTAAACTTTGAAAGAGGCAAAGCGGTTCAATATTGACACAAGGACTTTGGAGGATTAAAAGGGGTCCTGAAGCCCTTACTCTTTGAGTTGTCTCTGGATCCAGACTTCTGCCCCTCTGGCTAGTGGTGCTAGCCTAGTTGAGAAGGATGTGAGTAAGTGTGGATGATATGTGTGTGTGTGCGGGCATGTGAGATAGAGCAAATGTATATATTGTAACCAGTAAAAAATTGCTGATTTTGCCTTAATTGTGTCCCAATTCACAATATCATTTAGACTTGGGAATAATTCTTTTTAAAAATCTGCAATAATAGGTCCCCCAGGTCCCTTCCGTAAAAATACAAATGACCCCTGGTGGTTACTGGTGGATTTTTGCAGTCCAGAACTGATAGCTTTATACCATAGCCCAGTGGCTCTCCAACTTTGTGATCCTTTGACCCACTGAATTGTTCAATGAGTATGTGCGACTTCCCTCTGAATAAAACTAATGATTTAATGATGTTAGGATAAGATAAAGAATAAATAGATTATTTGTAATAAAATGAGCCTTTAATAAAATATACATTTTAATGTATCGGTCACAGCAACGTTTAAACTTTGTTGTATTGCAATTGCACAGTGTGCTAGGCAAAATGAGAAAGGAGGCCCAGAGTGAGTTTTAATGCTCCTACTTTGTCTGCACAAGTCTATTCTGTTTTTTTTTAAAGTATGACCTCCCCCAAGTTATTTGCAATTCTTCCTTGGATGGGTGGGGATGTCTTGAGCCTCAGTTTGGGAATCCCTCCAATAGCCTGTTTAACTCCTCCCTACTAAAGCTAAGTAGGGCTGGCCCAAGCCTATGGAAAATTTCAGGGATCCCCATGTATGTCCCCTTGATTTCTACCTTGTGGCAGGAAATGATAAACGTTTCACTCTTAGAAGTTCTCCTTCTGACTTTTGGCTTGGTATCGGCATCTCTTTCCTTCCTATTTTCAGGCCAAGGACCTAGCAAAAAAGCTGCCAAACATAAGGCGGCAGAAGTAGCACTCAGGCTCCTGAAGGGAGGAAACATGTTAGAGCCGACACCACTGGATGAAGCCAGGTGAGGGACTTGCCTGCTTGGGATGGTTCTAGAGATCCCAGATGCTCTTTGAGAATTATCAGGGCATCCTCTATCTCTAGTCCTGTTTATATTTTGTTCATCTCAAAAAGTTAAATTGGTGTCCAGTTTGGATAAAGATGAGGTTTTCTTACTATTGGTGATGATGGGCAGGTAAATATGCCCCTAGTATACTAATATTTGGGGTATATTTGAGCAAGCTACCAAAGATCAAAAGGACTGCAGAGTTTTAAAGGGCTTAAATGATATCTGTGTTCTCCATGTTCCACAGATAAGCAAGCCTCTAGATTGGTTGTTCTGCTACAGTATTGCAATTCTGCCGGCAATGCTATATTTCCACCAGTATTCTGCATTTATTCATTATTGAAAGAGAACTAGTTCTATTTTGACAAATTTGTAACCAAGTGCTGGAATTAGGCAAGGCTGCAATATATTTGTTGCACTGTTGAAAACACTAAACATTCTTTGAAAATATTTGTTTTAAATCTGCACTCTGAACGTTTTCCAAGTATGTGTCTTCACTTTGCATCACAATACTTGGCTTTTACTGGGCCAAAGTGTGAAATATCATTGATCAAGCTCTACTGCAAGTGACATCTCAAGCTTCTCTTGAGATTTCTTTTTTTCATGATGTTATACTGTGTGCTACTGAATGAATGCTGAGTTTATTCAGCACATGGATCTATGGGCTATTTTTTACACTACCAATTGGCTGAATTAACTACTGAATTAACTCAATTTCTGGGTTCACGCGATACACTGAACCATAAATGAACAGAATGGCTGGGTTCACACAACACATTGAACCAAACACCAGATAGAAACCTTTGCCTCAGCAGTTGTATAAATCTATTATGGGATTAGAGTAGTTAATGGGAATACATGAAGCAATAAAAGGAAGCTTGGGTAGAGGAAATATTCTGGAAGGACAAAAGTAATTAAGTAGATTCTGCGATTCAAGTTTGGCAATCTGACTTCATTTCAAAAGCTTTTCCTGCTGTATGGATTTCTGCTACTGATCATGCTTTAATATTTTCACCTTGTATTTTCAAGCTCTCTTTCTCTAGAGCCCTTGGCTCTGACCACTGCTCCGGTGGCTGTGCCTGTACCCATCCCACCAGCAGCCTCTCCAAGGTAATGGGATAATTACTGAAGTGAATACAAAGGTTGAGCTGCCCAACATCTTTAAACTCTTCCTGTTTCCCTAAAGCCTATTAATGCTCTACTAGAACAAGCTGGATTCTCTGGGTCTGTGTTGCTAGTGCTTTTTATTGCAGTTTTGTCCCTGTTGCTCTTCATAGACTCCCAACAGTCTTCCCCCTTGTGTTCTTTAGATGGTTTGGATTTCAGCTTCTAGAATTTCAAGCCAGCATGGGTTTTCTGGAGCAGAGGTCCAGCTCACTCGGAAGCCACTAGCTTGGGAAAGATTGGACAGCTATGGAGGATGCAGATATATGGAATGCACCCTATTTCGTTACTCAATACTCTGAAATTAGGTATTCAGGTCTGGTTTGCTGTTGGTAATACCAGCAAGTGGTTCTTACCTGATTCACCTTACGTAAAACACACCTGTTTATCTTGAATGAATTTTCCCATCCAACCTAGGCTTATGTTTTTCTTTGCAGCCAAATATAGATTCCAGGCAAAGCTTTTCTTTCTGAGGGCCCTTCAGGCAGCTCCCTGGGGAAAAAATATTGTGCCTTTAATTAGCAGTGGGCAAGTGTGCATGGGGTACCTGAGTTAGCAATACTTTGGGGGCGAAGAATTTTTTATTTTGTGTCATCTTTACTCAGAAGTTCTCCGCTGGACATAAAACCGACAGTATCACCACAACAATCTGAATGCAATCCAGTTGGGGCCTTACAGGTAAGCAGTTTTCTTGGCTGTGATATATTTGCAACCTCAGGTACTTTCTGATGACAGCATTGATCACCTTCCCTCAATTTGGTTGTCCCACTGCACAGAATACAATTTCCATAATGCATATTGGGTAAACACCAGGAAAGGGAAGGGAAAACTCACGTGGATGCAGGTTCTAGTATACAGGTAGTCCTCGACTTACAACAGTTTGCTTAGTGACCATTCGAAGTTACAACAGCACTGAAAAAAGTGACTTATGACAGTTTTTCAGACTTACAACTGTTGGAGCATCCCCATTGTCATGTGATTTACATTCAGATGCTTGACAACTGACTCAGATTTATGATGGTTGCAGTGTCCTGGGGTCATGTGACCATCTTTTGCCACATTCTGACAAGCAAAAGTCAGTGGGGGAAGCCAGGTTCACTTCACAACAAGGTTGCTAATTGAACAATTGCAGGGATTCCCTTAACAACTATGGTAAGACAAGTCGTAAAATGGGGCAAAACTCACTTAACAAATTTCTCACTTAGCAACATAAATTTTGGGCTCAGTTGTGGTTGTAAGTCGAGGACTACATGTAGTTTCCTCTTGCAGCATCAGGCTTTGTAATAGAAATCACCGATCTATGTTGCCGGCATGCAAGCTGCGTGCCTGACATTGTTTCTCATTTGTACCCTATTCTGCGAACCAGGCACTTTGGGCCCTCTCCTTCCTTTTTGCTTCATCTTTTGCCTGACCTAATTTCAGTGCTTTCAAGACCCTGATTTTTAAAAATGAGACATTAGCCAACATTTAGAGGGCAGGAATGGGGAATCAGCCACGTAGTCACATCCATCTGGTCCTCTCCAGTAACTCTCCAAGACTCAGATGGTGGAACAGTTTTGGAAGAAGGCCCAAGAACTGTTTTAGGAAAACAACCTGTCAGTATGTATGAGTCTTTTTGGATCATGCTTTTTAGTCAGAACCAATATGGGCTTGCTGCAGCTCTGGAATAAAACCAGTCATATACGATGAAATCGGTCCCATACCCTCAAGAGGTCAATGATAAATTAAATCAGTTTTCTCAGTCCTCATATTGTAAGTAAAATCCATTTACTGTGGCCATAGCTTTCCAAGTTGTCTTGATCCAACTTATAGCAATAGCATTAGCACTTCAGCTTATATATCACTTCACCATGCTTTACAGCGGTTTACAGAGTCAGCATATTGCCCCCAACAATCTGGGTCCTCATTTTACCGACCTCGGAAGGATGGCAGGCTGAGTCAACCTTGAGATTCGAACTGCCAAATTGCAGGCAGCCTGCAGTATTGCATTCTAACCCCTGCGCCACCACGGCTCCTGGTGGTAGCCATATTTCACCATAGCGAAGATTAGTTAATGCTGTCTTGAGTCTTCTCCCAGTTATCAACCAAATGTATGTTAACTTAATGCAACCATCAATTGGGATTGTAATAATTGATAGTTGCGTTATACTATATACTCGATATACTAGCTTTTCTAAATATAGTAAGTTGTTTCTTTACAAATAACCAAAATAACAATAGGGGCCAGACCTGCCACTCCCATTAAGAATCCAGAGAGGAATGTTTTTCTAATCTGCCTCTTTCCCCAGGAACTGGTGGTACAGAAGGGCTGGCGACTTCCAGAATACACCGTCACTCAGGAATCTGGGCCAGCGCACCGCAAGGAATTCACCATGACTTGTCGTGTTGAAAGATTTATTGAAATAGGTATACTATCATAAGATACTCATTGTATAAAAGGGGCATAGTATCCTTCCTTCAGTGTGACTGCAGGGTCCCACGTCAAAGTCTAGATCATATCGTAACCAGCTGTAAGCTGAGGGCATATACTGATCCAGTATATTTTTTTATATATAAACAATGCTGGGCTTCAGTGGTTAGACGACCTAAACTAGGGGTGTGAAGCTGGATTTCTTTGAGGGCCGGATCAACATTGTAGTTGTCTTCTGCGGGCCGGCTGGAGTGGGGGAGGGGAAGTGCGCAGGGTTAAGAAATGGATGCCTCCTGCAGCACTCTGCTGGCCAAAAAGGGGTATGTGGGCCCATGTACGGCCCTCCCGACACCGTTTTCGGCCTGGACGTCCTGCTGCAGCACTCTGCCAGCCCAAACGGGACGCACAGGGCCCGCATGTGCCCCTCCACACCCTGTTTTTGCTAGTGGAGGCACCGCTGGCCGGTCCTTTGCTATTTGCAGACTGGCCCTGCGGGCCAGATTTAAGCACCCTGCGGGCCTTGAGTTTGACACCCCTCGTCTAGACTGAATATAGAACCTTCTAACATTCATATTTTACTGCGTTTGTTTAATCTAGGTGAAAATATATATTGCAAGTCCATGTATGATATGTCGTACGTTAAATAACTATCATAACATGTTAGCAAAGAATCTAAATCCACCTATGATTAACCTGTTTAGTTTCTTAATTCCTTTTTATTGGGTAGATCTCGACCAGTTTCTTCAGTAATCCCACTGGGATTTTAAAGGCTTTTTAAAAGAGTAGGAAGCTTCCCAATAATAAGCTTAAAAAAAGGAGAAATGGTGCCCTTATAATACAAGATGGGGGGAATCAAAAGGCAATGTACAAAGGCATCCTTCACTCACATAGACTGAATTAAAGATATGGGAATGTACAGTAAAAGATTTTCCAGGGAGCTGACTAAAAGGCCCTAAAAAAACAAGTCTTTGTAACCTATGGCTGTATATTCAGAGTTTGGGGTGAATCTAGTTTAGGATCAATATATCAGTCCTGTTGTCAAATTGCCATTCCAACTTTTCTTTTCCCTCCAGGGAGCGGCACTTCCAAAAAACTAGCCAAACGCAACGCTGCAGCAAAGATGCTGGTTCGGATCCACAATGTTCCTCTGGATCCACGGGAGGGGAGTGAGGCTGAAATGGAAGAGGACCAGTTTTCTATTGTGAGTCTTGAAGTGAGAAGCTGCTGATATTTAGATGAAGGGCTGGTAACACTACTTGGTTCTCTAGAAATTTAGTAAAGAACAAAGACAGAAAACTCAGGATAATTGTGTAAGAGCAGAAGGAAGACAGTTAACTACTGTATGCTGAAATTTGTGAAAGAAACAGAACCTCCATGAACACTTTTTCCTACTTAGATTGCAGGGACCAAACTGGACGGGATGAAAAGTCGGGGATCTGGTTGTACCTGGGATTCTCTGCGCAACTCAGTGGGAGAGAAGATTCTTCATCTGAAAAGCCACCGAGTCTTCAATACTGGGTTCTGCAACCTCTTGAAGGAACTCTCCGAAGAGCAGAGTTTTGATATCAGCTATCTTGATATTGGTAAGGAATGAGGCAAAGATTAGAGTTCATAAAGGTTATGTAAATTTTCTCCTCTCTCTAAATGAGGAGGAGCGGTCCTAATTTAGTGACTGCTTCGTTTAGTGACCGGTTTTACAATGCTGATAAAAAAGTAGCTTTACAACCAATCCTTGCATTTAGGACCTTTGCAGATCTGTAAAATAAAGGAAAGCTGAAGTGAGATCATAAGCACAGGAGCAGTTTCATTTACCATCTGCTTCGCTTAATGACTGAGTTGCTGATCCCAACTGTAGACACTTATTTATTTGTCCATTTACAAATGCAACTTTGTGTTTCCCAACTGCACATTGAGCAACTGGGTGGCTGAAAGCAAATGGGGCCAGGCAAGCTTAGAATTATCCTTCAAAGTCAGAGAGAACTTGGATGAGCTTGGATCTACATGGGTTACTTCAATAATTGGCTTCGTGAAAGAGAAATATTGACTTGGAACACAAACCAGACAAGGTCAGGAATTTGGTACTGAATTTGGTATATATTATTAGATGTAAAAGAAGAAAATATTGAAATGATCACCAAGTCAGGCAGATTTTTGTTTATCTGTTTTGCTGTCTTTTAAGGAATGACAACATTATACTCTGGTACAATGAGCTTAAGCAGGCTATCCTGCTTGCTTTTTAAAGGGCAAAGGTCATTATTCAATGCAGACTTTAGCTTTGCAAGGATCATCATGTATTTGGTCTTGAACAGAATGAAATTTTAGAATATCCATTCTAATTCAATAAGCAAAATTATATTACATTGTACTTAAACTAGTGTATCATTTCTAAAAGTAGTTTCAAAACAAGAATGGAAATACGTACTTCAGTGCTACAGAAACAAAGCTGACAAACCTATTCTGCCTATTAAGGTAGGGTTTTCGCCAAAACATTTAAGATTAGAAGGGGTAATAGAAATGGAAAAGAAGAATCACATTAGTGATTAGACATTCTGATGTATTGCACACATCCTGGTGTTTCATTTGAGAATAGGTTTTTGCCTTCCCCAGATTTCTGGATGAGAATTACAAATCTGAGTACCTTGCAGCATGTCCATAGTAGTTAAGCCACCTGGAATTTGCAATTCATCCGTATCTAGAAGTCAACTTGTTCCCCATCCCTCCCTTAGGCTGCTTAGTGACTACACAACTGTAGTAAAATTTTAACACTATTGCATTAACACCACCATGCTACAATAACTCACCAGGTTCCCTGGTGAAGCTCTCAAAAGCAGGATAAAATAGTTGCCATTTAATTTGATAGGCTGAGATAAATTGCCATTGACCATACTAGATGAACCAATAAGTTCTTTTACTATCACAGCCATGTCCTAAGAACATTTTCTATCCTCCTGTTACCTTATGTTTTAATTGCCAGAAGGTTTGTAGATATTGTGCTTGAAGAATATTTTCAACCTGAATTAAGAATAATCAGTATACAGCTAGTCCTTGACGTACCACTACAATTGAGCCCAAAATGTCCATTGCTAAACAATCAGTTGTTAAGTGAGTTTTGCCTCATTTTACTTTTCTTGCCACAGTTAAGTGAATCACTGCAGTTAAGTTAGTAACCTAGTTAAGTGAATCTGGTTTCCCCATTGACTTTGCTTGTCAGAGGGTCGCAAAAGGCGATCGCATCATCCCAAGACATTGCAACTGTCATAAATATGAGCCAGTTGCCAACCGTCCAAATTCTGATCATGTGACCATGGGGATGTGGTAAAGGTCGTGTGAAAACTGATCATGTTACTTTTTCCACTGCCGTTGTAACTTCAAACAGTCACTAAATGACTGATTGTAAATCAAGGACTACCTGTATGAGATCAGATGCAGCAGGTTGCTGTTATTCTGATTTGAGTAACTGAATGGGTTTTTTCCCCCCCCTATCACAGATGAGACGAGCATAAGTGGCCTTTACCAGTGCTTGGTGGAGCTTTCTACACAGCCAGCCACAGTATGCCACGGCTCAGCCATTTCCCGCAGTGCTGCCCGTGCTGATGCTGCCCATAATGCCCTTCAGTACCTCAAAATCATGGCTGGAGGCAAGTGAGATGCAGGCATCCGGCAATGCTGCAGATCCATTGAGGAGGCCATTTTGTTTTCCTCTCATGAATTGCCGTGACAGGGAAGTGATTGGATGGGGCTGCAAGAAAGGAGGAGGGCTGGAAGAAGCTGGCTGAACTGGAAGACTTTGAAAAAGTTGGCCAAAGTTGCAGCAGTGATGGGGTTTGCGGAGCCTTGTTTCCTGAGGGGCAAGGACAACCCATCTGGAGGCTATCCTGCCTCTTTGGCGCACTCGGGGTCACCCTTGTTGTTCTCCAGGACATAAGCATTGACTGATTTCTATCATGTTTGGGAGTTGCAATAAAAGAAATGGGTTTTTTAAAAAATAAAGTTGTCCTATTTTATCCCCAGGAATCAGGCATGCACATACAAGACAGCTGTACCTCCCTCACCACATACCATAAGCTAGAAAGCTTGACTGTTTGAGCTATTTGTGATCTCTGCTAATTTAGATGGTCCTACACACTTGAGGGTGAAAAGTTAGCATCCCCTTGCCCACGTGCTTATTTTCTATCAGAAGGGAGGGGCTGAGGCTGTAAATCTCACAACTGCCCAATAGACTTTCTCCAGGTGATTGGAGTCCAGCAACCCCCGGCAAGCCAATTTGCACCACTCGGGTATGGGAAAAAATTTTTTGAATTGTCCCTCAAGCCTGTCTTTCATGTCCAGAAATCATTTTTCTTTTTTAAAACCGACTTTCAAACAATTTCACCTTTTACTTAATTTCTCTAGATTGTCTTCTGTCTCGTCAAACCAATACTCATTTTTGTAGAAATGATTTTCTCCTATGATATATTGTGTACGTACCTGCAGCAGTCCCAACCCAAGGAAAGAATTTGAACAGGTAACTGGTCCCATAAACAGCAAGTATGGTTTTCTAGCTCAGCTGGAATCAGTCTGATGCTTACAGGTGATGTTGGGGTACATATTGCTTATTCTAGGAGCTGTATTATACAGCTACTTTGGCCATACGTGGTATAGGATAGGATATTAAGTCTTTCAGTATAATGAATTCTATGCATTGTGTAAAATCCATTTTGGGGAGAATCTGCATTTTGCAATGTTTTAAAGATTCATTCCCAGACAGGCGTTGCCAATAATCCACCACCGCTGTGACCAACAGACAATTTTTTTAACATTTTACAGAGAAGGAGGAAGAGGAAGTCTTTGCATAAAAGCAGACTTCACTTACCATAGATGTACTCACCTATGAAGGCACAGGTAATTTTCACTGTAATTTTTTCCCCAAATGTGCCATTCGTTTCCCCCTTTAGAACTGAATACCATTTCCTAACAGAAAGCACTAGTTATTTTGAAGTACACCTCCCCTCATCCCTGTTCAATGAAGACCAAGACTAATGAGGGTTGTAGGTGAATAGGTCAATTGCAGAGAGTTACCTGCTAAGCTACATGACAAAAGGACTGCAGTATCCTCCAAGATGTAACAATGTTGTTTTATTATTGTTGACAACAAATAATATACAGGTCCTTAACAGGAATGGGCCACCCAGCTAAGGCTGAGTGACACGACATAGAAATAAAGAAGCAGAAAATTAAGGTGTGGCTCCCATCCAGTTTGCCAGGATCCAGGAACCAATTACTTTTGGTATTTATTTTTTCCGGATTGCTACTTCCAGCTTCATTTTTTCTTGCCAAAGCGTTGTGGGGCAGCCATACTCAGAAACTGAGGAGTTAGCAAATCCCAAGCCCGTGCTTTGATCCGGCCAGCGCTTCTCAAACTGTTGGTCCTGACTTCACGGCCAAACCTACAGAAAGGATCAGAAGCAAAGAGCAACACACAGAATGCAATGCCTGAAGGGACAAATCGGGCCCTCTTTGGGGAAATCAAAGTCGTATTTCCTCTGATACATCATCCTATCTCTAGCAGTAGCTGGTCAAATGACTCCAGAAAGCTCAGAAGCGAAGCATTATGGGTACCATTTGCTTCCAGGACTTGATTCTGAAGTGAATTGGATTGTGGTTCAGGAAGTAATTAGTTATTTTTAAAGGACAGAAAGGTGAAAAGATGAAAGGCATCCCTTGTTGGAGTTACACATGAATAGGGATGCCAACAAATGGATCATTTATTCATTCAGTTCTGAGTGCAGTTCATGTAGTACTGCTTTGTATTGGACAGGCAGCAATCATTTGCACCAGTAAGCCAGGAGCTGTATGTAGCAACAGTACAGAGAAGCACAAAGACCTCCGTTCTGATTTCCCCATGTTTTTCCCTGCAAAGCCTGCAGGAAGAATGAACCAAAATTCAGTTTCATTTTGTCCATTTTTTGGCTCGCTGTTAGTTTCAAACCAGGATGTAACATAAACACTATTCAAATTGCTGAATAAACACAACAGAAATTCAACAATTCCTGGTTTGTACAGAGGTGTAAGCCAGGAATTCAGTGAAGTAAAACAACCTTGGTTATTTTTTCTCCTAGCACACACAAGGACATAAAAGAACCAAAATAGCAAAAAAAAAACCCACCCAACAGGTTGGAAAGCTCTATTTGGGTAGCAATTACACATGATCTCTTGCTCTCCTTTAATTACCTCTAAATTGTGAACCTGTTGCCTGATATTTACAATATATGATGCCATGAGAGGTTAGTGAAATCTCTGCAAATAGCGCACCATTTGGATGAAAAGCGAAAGCAGCCTCAGCAGAAGAGTAGCTGGATGTTCTAATGCAACCACGTAAAAAAATGTTTTTCAAATCAAATCCAGAAAACCGACCAAAATGAAACTTTGAAATTGCATAGGAACATGAAGTCAACATATCTGCTCCTATTTCACCTGAATATATGTATAGTTTTGCTTAATAAACCTGTAATCAAACCATACCTCTGTGGCTGGAATAGGAAGGAAGGGCTGCGGCCAGGTCTCTGTGCAGCATGGAACAATGTACGGAGAAGGATGCCCAGCAGATGGTCATCAGGAAAGCTCTGACCAGTGTGGCCCTCACCCTCTTGTGGCTGTAGGAAGAAAGCCTGGAGTTCATCAGAGCATGCAGTTGGACAGGAGGAGAGTTTGCCCCAAGTTTAAGAGGTACAACAGGTTGGATGAAGACCCAAGACAACGACAGCTCACCCTTATTATGCAGGAACAATAGGTGTTGAATGCTGACTGTAGCTTCAACTTGAAGACCTATGTAGTGGAGAAGATCTGTCCTGCACCATAACAAAATAAAGGCAGCCGCTTGTCTTTACTCTAGTGGCTGGATTCACACAATATGCCTAGCCAGGTTAGTTAAAGATCAAAGGGTTGCATTCACGCAACATGATAAGCTTGGTTAGTTTTAATCCTATCTTGTTTTTAGATGGGAAGTTTAATGTTTTGGGAAACCTAGATAATGTGTTAGTGTATGTACTGTGCAAACCCTCAACGTGCATTGTGTTATGTGAACCCAGCCAATATACCTTGCCTTTAGATTTTGATCAGCCTTCTACAACCTGGCATCTTCCAGCTCTATATGTTTACAGCTCCCATCCTCCCCAGCCAGGTTAGCAATGGTAACTGGAGGGCATCAGGCTGGGCAAGGCTGCTTCAGATGTAATCTTAAAAGTACATTCTGGTTTAATTTTTGTCCACAGTACCTATAACAAGAGAAAGATTACTCTGAGTTGGATCCTGGCTATATTGCTTTTTTATCACTCAGCTTGCGTGTGTCTTAAAATGCACAGCTAATCTGCAGCTCTTCTATTTCAGCCCCCAGTATGCTGTGAGTCTTTTTGGGTAAACTGATGCCTCCATATCAGAGTGTGACAGACTATGTCAATCTGGAAATTCTCTTCCTGCACATGTTCCCTTAGAGACACCAGGAGCAAAGAAGCCTCTTTATTCTAGTCATCTGAAGGCACCTATTGATCAGCAAGCCAGTTTTAAGATTCCTAAAGGGAACTTTCCCCCCATGTTTCTTTCCCAGCAGCAGCCATATAACAAAAAACAGAATTCCTCTAAAAAGACATCCTGAAGATCATATTTATCAACTGCATATCCTGTGAAAAAAATTACGTAGGAAGCTATTTCCACAAGGTTATACAGTCTATTTATCAAGTGGTCACTCATTAGAGCACATGTCCACAATACGTAGCCAAACACGGATGCTTGTTACTAGCATAAGGAGGATGAACAGCAACATACAGGCTCTCCAACTTGAACCTACTTACACCTTTTGTTGCTGGAATCATGCTTAGAAAAAAATAGAAATTCTCAAGCTGCAGCATTCTAAGCTGTATACACAGCAAGCATGGTAAATAGTCACAAAATAAATGTGTCCTAAACCACAAATAATTCCATGCAGTTTGCAGACGTTTACTATACTCCTTTGACAGAGCTCTATAGAATTATCCCAGATCTTTATTAGTGCAAAAATCAATTAATACTTTCTTAAGACCAACTATTGTCCATAGCTGATAGCAGATAAGAGGAAAAACAATAGAAAAAACTAGAAGAAGAAATCTGGCTTAGCTACAGAGCTTGGTGGATCACAAGGATGCTTCGTCCTTCTTGGGGAGTTCCCGAAATATCAGAAAAATGGTTGGGACTGGGAAATAGAAATGAGCAAAGGACATTAGCTATAAACCAGGTCACAGTTGGGCTTGTTTTTTCTCCCCTGGTCGAGCTTCCGCTAACCTTCTCACCTCCAAACTGGCAAGCTGATGCCAGGATCCCCAGCCTTGTCTCTGTTGGTAGGAAAAGTGCGACTGTCCCATTTGGATGGGTGTAACCTAGGTCGGGGCAGCCTGGCTATGGTGATGGGTAGTGGGAGTTGGTACATCTATAGCAAAGCCTTCCTCTGGTCAAGTTCAGGCTAGTCTCTCTCTCCTTCACCCAGTTTACAAGATTGTGGTAAAGATGAAATGTGGTGGGAGCAGGAGGGCAACTATGCACCTGGTCTAAGCTAAATGTCTATATGGAGATTCTCAGTCAGCCAGGTCAGGGATGTAGCTCTGAAGAAGCTTCTCGGATGAGAAGTGAAACGCCTTCAAAGAAAAACCAGAAAGTCCAGAAAACCACAACCATGACCTGGATGACCGAGAATCTCCATATAGACACCCGGTCTAAAGTTTGGAGGAGGAAAGGTAGCTTTGCCACATCTGACATCCCAGCCGAATCTGCCCCTAAAACTTTCCCTCGAGGAAAGGCGGGAAGTAGATGGAAGGTTGAAGCAGTCCCCCGCATCCCGCTCGTCTGCTACCTCGGGGGCAACTTACCATCCAGTCTAAAAACCTCTCCGGGTAGCCATTGGGTTCTTCGGCCAAGAGTTCTTGGGAGCCGAGCACCTCCTCGAGACTCCGGACCGACCTCAGGCTGCCCGAGAGAAGCAAGGCCAGCGCTAGCAAAAGGCGGGAAGAGACCATGGTGGAGGCCCCCGCTCCTCTCTCTCTCTCCCCACCCGTCCTGCTTCCCCTTCTCCTGGCAGCGCCTTTATATCTCCTGCCATCCCAGACGCGGGGCGGGATTGATGACAGGGGTGGCGGCAACCGTTTGCGAGGCAGCAGCCCATGCGGTGCGGGCCCTGCGGCAGCTCCCTGTGACGAGCGGAGTGGGACCGCGACGGTCCCCGACAAGAAGCGAGCGTCGTTTCCGTCTGGGGCCGCCTGCGCGTTTATTGCGAGGATAAATCCAGCAGAATGGCTCTGTTCGGTCCTGGTGGGACGCGTCGGTTAATTGCTTGTTTACCACGACGTGTGCGGTTTGCGCCGGGGAAATCGAGGCCGGCGACTGGGACGCTGACCACCCACACCCTCCCGCCTCGTCTCCTGCAGCCCGGCTGGGATTGATGGGTCTACTAGAGCCCCAGATATGCTTGTGCGGGACGGGACATTTGTCAGGCTTTTCCGCCAGCCGCTTTTCAACAAGCCCCGCTTTCCCTGCGGCATTCACGTCGGCAAAGCGCGCTTATAATGAAACCCATTTACAACACGCGGCCCGGGGAAGGCGGGGGGGCCTGCGCGCGCGTGTGCGGGGAGTTTGCCGGGCTGAAAGGGTACGCGCCCAGCCACCTTAACACTTAACAACTGTCTCACTTAGCAGCAGAAATTTTGGGCATAGTCGTGGTCGTACGTCAAGGACGACCTATAATCGCCTGTGTTTTAAAGTAAGGTGCCAACTGCAATGCAAGGGAAGTGTCTCTGCTCTATGGGAAAGGAAAACCTCGGGCATTTACAGGTAGTCCTCAATTTACAACACATTGCTGAGTGACGACCTGCAAAGTTCAAACTTGTAACGGCTCTGAAAAGAGTGACTAATGACCACTTTTCACACCACTGTGGCAGCATCCCTGCAACCACATGATTTACGTTCAGAGGCTCGGCTAACTGACTCACATTTATGACGGCTGCCACGTCCCTGAAACACGGGAACCCCTTTTGCGACCTTCTGACAACCAAAGGCAAGGGGGAAACGAGGTTCACTTAACAACCATGTCACTAACTTCGCAATTGCAGTGATTCACTTAACTGTGGTGAGAAAGGTCATAAAATGGGTCATAAAGACTCACTCAACAAATTTCTCACTTAGTAACATACATTTTGGGGTCAACTGTGGTCATACGTTGAGGACTACCTGTATTCTCCCTGGTGCAGTATAAAGGCCTAATACTTTTTTTTAAACTTCCTTATTTTTACAAAAGCTAACTGCCCTAGTTAATTAGTAGGGCTAGGGCAGAAATCAAGCCAGGGGACTGTGGAAATAACTTCATGGGATAATTTTCTTCCCATCATATAGCAGTTAGAATATAAGTAATCCTCGACTTACAACAGTTCATTTAGTGACCGTTCAAAGTTACAGTGGCACTGAAAAAAGTGACATGACCGTTTTTCACGCAACCGTTGCACCATCCCCAGGGTCATGTGAACAAAATTCAAACGCTTGGCAACAGACTCATATTTATGACAGTTGCAGTGCCCCAGGGTCATGTGATTACCTTTAGTGACGTTCTGACAAGCAAAGTCAATGGGCAAACCAGATTCACTTAACAACGGTGTTACTAACTTCACCACTGCAGTGATTCACTTAACAAGTGTGGTCAAAAAGGTAAAATGAGGCAAAATTCACTTAACAACTGTCTCACTTATCAAACAGAAATTTTAATTGTGGTCGTATGTCAAGGACTAGCTATAATCGGATGCGTGTTAAAGTAAGGTGGCAACCGCAATGCAAGGGCTGGGCAAGCAGCAGGAAGAAAAAAAAACCCGAGCAAATAATCGGTTCCTTCAATTTAAGTCATTTGTAAATTAAAGCCAGTTTGTTTAAAGCACCAGGCTAGAAAACCGGAGACCATGAGTTCAAGTTTGGCCTTAACCATAAAAGCCAGTTGTTTTGGGAAAAATAGGAGGAGGAAGATGTGCTGGATATGTTTGCCCCATTGAATATTTGTAAAAATAATAAAGGTGGAATATAAATAAAAAATAAGAAAGGAACCAGTTTGGTAGTGTGATGAAGGTACCAAGCTAGAAATCTGGAGACTGTGACTTCCACTCCTGCATAGGCATAAACCTAGCTGGGTGCCTTTGGGCCAGTCAGCCCCAGGAAGGAGGCAAGGGCAAACCTCTTCCAAAACCTTACCAAGAAAACTGCAGGACTAACACAAGCACTTGCCAGTGGTCAACACTGACTCAAAAACATATACATACAAACTAATAGGAGGCAAGTGAAAAAGATGATCATGGGACCAATTCGTTGTATCCCAAGATGTGACGTCTATAATTATTATCCACGGACTAGTTTTGCCACAGAATTTAGAAATTGGACAGCCTCACTTGACCAGTGGATTGAGTCTGAAGAAGAGCACAACGCCAAGGAGAAGAACCATGTTTATTGCAAACACCATACTGGTTGCCTGCTTTACAAGAAAGAGGGAACCTGAACAGTGGATGAGCCAAGATTGTTATAGAAGTTGAGGGCTACAAGTTGGCAAAATCCTAGGGATCTGATTGGCCGTTCTGTTTGGGAAAGCTTGTCAAGTCCTTGTCTGTGTACCTGGAGTGAGTTCTGCTTTTAGGCAAAATGGGCTTTCAGGAGAGCAGCAATGCTGGGAAAGCCCATTGTTAAGGCGATGGAAGGCTGAGGCCATCAGTTGATCGGGAGATGGAAGGCTGGGTTTCTCCCGGTTGCAACTCCCTTGGGCTGTGCTGTGAGCTGGGGAGGAGCCTCTACTCTTTGGTTTAGAAGTGGTTGCAGGACGCTTTGTCCAGGGCATGGAAAGTCAGCCTACGTTTGATGGGGTTAGTCAAAGAGGTGAACTGGGTTTGACCCTAATGTCCAAAGATCAGGGAGCAAAAGGGTGGAATGTCCATTTTGTTTGTTAGATTTATTTTCTCTACTATGCCCTACCTAAGCATTTCGTGGTGCAGGGAGCAAGATAGTCAGGGTTGGGCAAAGCCAAGGAGCCGCAGTGCCTTGGCTTCAGGAAGGAGTAGGGAGAGCATGGAGGGAGAAGGCAAGTTTTTTCTTCAGGGAGAAATTGTCTGGCAGCTCCAGGAAACTCAAGCCATTCAAAACTGCTCCATTTCCTTTGAAGCAGGAGCTGAGCCAGTTCTCTTGCAGAATTCATTGCCTTGGCTTCCCAGGTGACAGAAATCCCTGAGCACCAGAAGGACATTTGGACTGGTGCAGTTTCTCACTAGCTGCATCTTTTGCATGTGAAATAAGCTACATAGTCCTAACAAAGAGATTGTGCACATATGCCTCTTTGGATTCTCATATTTTACTAAAACACTGCTTGCTTTAACCACAGTTTTTCAGTAAGCTACAAATTCCTTGATTCAGGCAATATGTTCTGTGATAAACTATGATTTACAAATGGTTAGGTCAAAACATTGTGCCAAGCCAGAACCAAGCCAATCTGAATATGGTTTAATGTAATATGAACCCTAAAGTGTCTCTTTGAATCGCAAGATGGGCGCTAAATAAATTAGATGATAGACAGACAGACAGACAGACAGACAGATAGGATGATAGTTGGATAGACAGAGATGATGGTGATGATAAATGATAGATATAAGTGATACACACACACACACATGATATGCTGTAGACTGATAAAAACTGAGGGCATTAAAAACAGTCTTTCATTTGTTGGATCTGAATGTGAGAAGCATGTTGTCTGAATTAGATTTTTTCCTGGATCCTTAGAATTTTTACCTGAAAGGGAAGAAATTCCATGGACAATATATGGCTTTCATTCATGCCAAAGCGCTTCACACAAAGCCAATTTGTTCCTGCCAAGCCTTTGCATTTAAGAAAAGTATGCTTCCAGTGCAAAAGTGTTTATATGTGTTTGTGTGAGGATTTTTCTGTACAACCCTTAGGCAACAGGAGAAAGCGATGGATCCATCTGACTACATATTAATTCCTTGGCTGTGTTTCCTGCAGGCTTAATAAGCAACTGATTAATACTTCCAATAACAATCAAGTGTTTCCCTGCATTGACACCATGGACAGGTTGGTATCCATCAATGCAAGGAATAAGTTGCACAAGGTACAGCTTTTTGGTTATCAGCAATACATCTCTTGCTGGAGAAGACAATAAACTTATATTGTAGTGAAAAATGGCCTGCAGGTGCCATGTCCTGCTCATGGTATAAAGTGAATAAATCAAAGCAGGGGAGGGAGGGGGGGAGAGAGAGAGAGAGAGAGAGATTGATGGATGGAT
>JANHFL010004845.1:60289-91828 GCA_032468155.1 Oxyrhabdium leporinum
ATAGATAGATAGATAGATAGATAGATAGATAGATAGATAGATAGATAGATAGATAGATAGATAGATAGATAGATAACGGATGGATGGATGGAGATAGAGAGAGGGAGAGAGATACCCGTTTCCCGCAGAAAACACTGGGAGCCACCAAACCTGGGTAGGCATGGCTGGGGGGTGTCATGTGACTGGGTGGGAGTGAGTGACATTGAGTTGGCCATACCCACCCAGGTTTTGTGGCTCCTAATGTTTTTTATTTTTGTGGGAAACGGGTCCAAATGGCTCTTTGAGTGTTTAAGTTTGCAGACCCCTGGTCTAGTTGCTAAGACATCAGGCTAGAAAGCAGGACACCAGGTGTGAGATAGGTCTTTCACTCAGATGATCTGCCATGCTGCTTTAGCTCTTGTAGTTCATCTGGATGCCAGAGGAACATTCTTGAAGTGAGAGAGCAGATGATGTCAACCAGTCTAGTTCCATTTCTTATTTCAGCTATCACCCAAAGAATCAGCTGTATTCCTGGCAGGAAACTGCAAACTATTGCAAGACTTCATGAAACAGGCAGCCTTTTTTGGGTGGACCATGCTAATAGGTCCTAAGACGGGTGTCAAACTTGCGGCGTTGTCGTCACAAGACGTATGGTGACTTTCGCTAGACCGGGAGTGGGGGTGGCCAGCGTGCAAGTTTGACACCTCTGTCCTAAGAGATCCACTGCCCCTCGGAGATGAGATGAACACACTAATTCAGCTTAGGTCTTGCAGGGAATTAAGGCCTCTTCAGAGTCTTCTGGATGTCTCCAAGTGGCACAGCCAACCCTAAAGCGGTTTTGTAATGACTTTTAAGCAGAAATATCCTACTTGCAAGAAAAGCTTAGCTAGCTGCAGCTTTTGAGGATCTGGTTCAGAGGCACTTGCCCTGTTGAGAGCAGGTGTTATTAATTGTAGTGTAAAATCAGCTGTTATTTCAGGCTGTCAGTTCCTCTGACAGAGAGGACAAAGAGACCTCTGCCTAGCCAGGGGGTAAGAGCATTTCTTTTGCCTCACAAACTCCATTTATTTGTGGGGTTCTTGTGGATGCCATATCCTGGTGAATGGCACAAGTGCGAAATAAGCAAATGTAACATGTTTTTCCTTCACCTAGCTTTAGTTATGCCAAATTGGGCCTTTTCCTTGCCTCCCCCACCCCAGATAAAAGCAGTGGGCAGAAGATGAGGGAGACAGAGAAATTCTCCATTTCAAGAATTTGATCTATACTGACTTGGTTGCCCATGAATTCCAGAGCATTTGCCACAAAGGCTTTCAAAAATGTAAGACTCTTGTTAATCCAGAATTCTGGCTAAGCTGTCTAGTTTTCTACTTCACAATGCAACAGCTGCATAACAGTCAGCAAAAGACGGATAATGCTTCTTAAGAGAAAAAAATATATATACTGATATATTTTC
This sequence comes from Oxyrhabdium leporinum, assembly GCA_032468155.1. Lineage (NCBI taxonomy): Eukaryota > Metazoa > Chordata > Lepidosauria > Squamata > Cyclocoridae > Oxyrhabdium > Oxyrhabdium leporinum. The sequence goes on from JANHFL010004845.1 coordinate 61,722, forward strand.
ACAGTTCACCACTCCTGACAACCGTTAGAGGAAGCCAAGGCTTCCCAGAAACATACATTTTAATGCCAGCAGTTTTCAAAATATTTCTGGCAGAAGCCTGATGGGTTTCCATTCATACAGCAATCAGAAGACGACGACAAAAGAGACAGTTCTAAGTAGAACTATAGTTGCAAACGGTTCCTCCAATAGGAGACCCATTCTTACAGGGGGGAGAAAAAAAAATCACATCATTAACTTTTTACTCTTGATTTGCATTCAAGGCGAAATTGTAGGCACTTGAGAAAAAAACATCAAGCAGAGAGCAGCAAGAGAAAGAAAAATAAAAAGTAGATATGTCCTGTCATTTGGAGATAACATTTCATGAACCACCCAAGCAGAAAAAGAGAGAGAGAGTACAAACCATCTTATTTTTGTTAATATTTTAATGGTACATTTGCAGCATAAATAAAAAGGCACATTATATGTTTGGTAAGAACAGTGGCTGAAAGAACAAGTTGCTAAGTGGCAGGGTTTCGTGTATTTATTCATTTTTAAAGTTTTAAAAATAGAAGAATACAAAGATGAAATGCCACAAAACTCACCCAGGCCTGTGGTAGCCAACACAGGACCACGGGAACCACGGGACAGGTAAAATGCTAGCTTGTGAGGACCTGCTCACAGGAGCACTTCGGTGAATTATTGGTTGGCTTACCAGTCAAGAGGATACATCACTCCATATTTCACAACCCTCCCTCAGGCCTATTCATTCTTTCAGGCAGAGGAAGGGCTGGAACCTCAGATCTACCTACGTTTCAGGAAGTGACACATCAACAAGGCCACTGCAGAAGGAACGGCAGCCATGGAGGAGAAAAGAGCCGATATATACCTATATAGTTCTATATATATTTATAGATATGCATTTCATTTTATGAGATACTAAACCCTCCTTTGTGGTTAAGCATTCCGGGATCTCTCTCCCCCACCCTCAATTTATTGATCGTAAAACAAAAAGCTCTCCATATACTATTTCTACATTTGAAAAGATAGCAAAAACAAGGCAGGCAGCTATTACGGAAAGAAGGAAGGCATCCTAAGGAATCCTGCAGAACAGCCATTTTGCTACAAGAAGGGAAGACTATGGATATGTAGGCAGGTGGGATCCATGGGAGAGAAACCCAGAGGTTGTGGAGATGCGAGAGGAAACACCCTGGGCAATCAATGGTGATCAGACATGACATTCACATCACTCTGGATAATTTGACAACATGGAAACCGAACAGTAGATTTCTGGGGTGTGGGGTGTATACATTCACAAAAGCAAGGTTATTATACAGGAAGAAAGCTTCCTTGGATAAAGAAATCTTTTTCTCTCTCAATAGCATGAGAAAAGATTAGGGACCTGGGACAACTGGTTTATGACCAAGCTGCAAGTAAACACAACTGCTCCATTCCCATCTCCAAAAGATGAAAAGTTACAACTGAATGCATTTGTGATCAGGGCTTTGCTTTAAGACAGGCTTATAAATGGGTAGAATCATTAAATATATTTATTACAGTTGTTGCAACTGACATTCAGCTGCCGGGATTTAAGCACTGAATACAGAAGAAGCACAGGAGAAAGGAAGGAAAATATCTGCTACTGACTCAGTTACTACTGCACCGTAACTGTTACTCCATCTCCTGTGTATCCCTTGCTAGGATGTGGATATTCTTTGCAAAATTGCAATGATGCAGCCCCCTTAAACCAGATTAAAGGAAAGCTGTAGTAGAAGTATTTTCATCAAAGGATTTGAGCTCAGTCACATCACTCAACATACAGATTCTGAGAGAATGCTTCAAGTATTGGAAAGTATCCTGAGCCCATCTATTGCACTGCAGTAGCCCCAACAATGTGCTTACTTGTTGAAAATAGGCCTTCTCTTTCAAATGATTCTCCACATCCTCCAATACTGAGCATAGGATTATACCTTTCCTACAGCTTCAATACTGGGTTTTTAAAGGGTTTTAGTGCTTGCATGCTAATTCTCCTACAAAAATGCAAATGGGAAAAAAAAACCCTTGCAACAACATTCTTTTATGGGTATCGTTATAAAGTAAAAATCATTAGTATGGGGTACCTGGATTTCTCCCCTTGGCTTCCCTAGTCTTAGTACTGTAGAGAACATGGGTCCTTATTTCTGCCATAATATTTATTTGTTATACCTCATCTTTCTACTTGAGCAAGTTAAGCAATTTCAGTGGAATATCTCCAGCAGATGCAGATGTAAGCACTGAGACAATTTCTAATGGACAGGCAGTTCCTCAGTCAAATCCTCAGCTGCATTAAACATCAATAGCAATACTTTAAAATGTGCACTCTAAGCCCCACTGGCAAGCAGTGCAATTTTTTTAGTGTAGGATCACACAATCCCAGTAACATATGCTCCTTGACTTAGTTACTACCCACAAATCCAGTGACAGTTGAAGATCAAAGATCAGTCCCAAACTGCAGACTTCTTTCAAAGGGTATGCAATCTTACTCAAAACAGACTGAATCTTAATTCCAAAGTTCCCTTTGTTACTGATTTAACAGCATCCGTCTATTGTCTGAATAGAATTTCAGCTAGCAGTAATTTCCCTCATCCAATTAATCCCTGAATTTAACTTGCATTCAAGGGTACTGGTTTCTTCTTGAAGCTGGAGAGATAGGAACAAAAGAACCACACAACACTTCTACGCTAAATAATTGGATGACTTCCCCCACCCTCAGCAATTTTAGATAAATGTTGAAGAGCATAGGGGACAAAACAGAACTCTATGGCACACCATAGGCTAATGGCCATAGTATTAAGCTAGTTGTTTTCAGCACCACCTTCTGGAAGTTGTCCAACAGAAAAGACTGAAGCCACTGCAAAACAACTACACCAACTAGTTCAGAAGCAATCATGGCAGATGGTCCTGAAAGGCACCACAATATCCAGACAAATTAGCTTACACCCCTTATTATCTAATTTCTTCTAATATTCCAAAGCAGACTCTGTAGCCTATCTTGCCCAAAAGCCAGACTGACATGGTTCTAGAAAAGGAAACAGTTCTTCTGAAAGTAGGCTTTCTGTACCACTTATCATTTTTCACTCTTAGAACTGAAGAATATATTTCAACGCATCTACAGGGGCTTCATTATAATTACTGTATGGCCAAAGGATTCCTCTTCCATTTTTATAGCTTTCGATCAGTAAGTGTTTTTAAACTGGCAATAAATAAATAAATCAAACAACCAATTACTTAATTGCAGACTAACTTCAAATAGAACTTTTGGTGAAAACCTCTCTTCTTATCCAATACTGGAATTTTTTATTATTATTATAGAAGATAAAAAGTGTTCTGTGACATGCAACATCTTGGCTAAGCATCAGCTCACAGACCTTTTAAGGAGCTTCTGTCTGGGGCCAGTTGCGAACCTGAATGCTTCTTTTGTTTGTTAAACTTGGTTCATATGCTGCTGGGAAAAAGCTGGTGCAATATGTTGTTGAAAGAAGGAAGGTCTAGGACAATTGATCACAAACACGTGACCATGCCCACTTCACCATGGCTCCCTAACCCAGCTGACCCACTGTGGGTGTTTCTCCCTGGCTGGCCCTCCATGGATACTTAATTGCATCACCACCCCAGGGAACCCACCACGGGCATTCGTCCACAGCTGGCCCTCCCCTGGTGTTGGAGAGAAGCGCTAGAGCTAAAATGAGTAACAGAGCCAAACTCTGGGGGACCTTGGTCAAGAACCGCCAGAGAGAGAGAGAGAGAGAAATAAGTGAAAGTTCTCACTTGTGCTGGCTTCCAAGGCTAAAGCTCCTCAAGAAATTCTGTTTTTCACAATTCCATGGCTGAGCTCATCATTCATTTAAGCCATAGATTAAAAGAAAATCCATATTCTATCTTTATTTTTATAAATAATTCAAGGTGGAGAACATACATAATACTTCTTCCTTCTATTTTTCCCAGAAAAATCCATGTGAGGTGATGACTGATCCAAAGACATCCAGCTGGCTTTCATACCTTCTTGGGACTAGAACTCACGGATTCCTAGTTTCTAGCCTGATGCCTTAACCACTAGACCAACGGTAATTTGTTCAGTTTGGTCCATCAGTACTGAGTGAACACTGTCACTGTAGTTCATAAAATTAGTATATTATGGTTTGTTCATGAAACTATGGCTTAAAGAGATGAATGAATCCAACCAATGACTTGTTTAAAACATGGAGAATGCAGTCTTGGAAGACATGAAATTTTCTTCCCCTTTAGAATATAACATGAACGTCATCTAATGAGGAAAAAATAGCATTCAAAGTCATAATATATTAATTGCAAGAAATAATCCTCTTAAGTACACCCCCCCCTCCCATATAGTGCTGAAAAGGAAATGGTTTTGTAAAGAGATTACAGGTGCCGATCAATCAGCTGGATATGCCAGTAAGCAGAACTTGGAAGGGCTTTGCCCTGTCCTCAGACCTAGGTTAGAATGGCAATCCATTACCTAGTGCAATACCAGTTACGCTAGAGCAAGTTTAGCAATTTTTAAGATATGTGGACTTCAACTCCCAGCATGCACCCAGCTTAAAGTTGCCGAGGTTGCGAGACATTGCCCTCGAGCAGGGATGTCAAACTCGATTTCACTGAGGGCTGCCTGAGGGTTGTGTTTGACCTGGGGGGAGGCGTGGCCAGGATGGGCGTGGCCAGCATGACATTGCTCGTGTCGGGGGCGTCTGTGATGGCCCAAGGGCTCTAGAGCTCCATTTTCAGCTGCAGCAGCCTCCTGCCGCCCTCTGCCAGCGTGCGCCCCCTCCCCCCAAGCTCTGTTTTCACTGGCAGAGGCACTGCGGGCTGGTCCTTTGCTGTTTCTAGGGTGGCCCTGTGGGCCAGATCTAAGCACCCCGTGGGTTGGATCCGGCCCCCGGACCTTGAGTTTGACACCCCTGCCCTAGAGGAAAGAGATTTTTGGCAGAGAGCTGATGGGTGGAGGTGTGGTAAAACAGGAAGGCAGGGCAGAAAGAATTATTGTTCAACAGGACCAGAATCATCTGTGAATTCTACTTTTCAACCATTCCCCATAGAAAATATCTTCAAAAAGCTTGTAAAAATTGCCTGAAGTCAGGAAATATACCCTTCACTAAAATAGGATGGAAGACAAAAGCAGACCAGAAGCAGGTGACCATCCCTATTTGGAGCACTGCCATAAATGGGTGAGGATCCAATAAGTAAGCTGACCAGGGAACACAAACGAGAATCCTTTTCGGTAGACAACAAGCATGTGTTTGCAGCTGTTGGTATTTTTTTTTTAAAGAATACATATTTAACACATAATTATCCTAAGAAAAAGGTACTGGAAAGCCTTAACTGTCAACACTTGATACGGTGAATAACTCCTATCCTTGCTTTCTATTCAAAGATTCCTTGACGTGCCAGTATTACGGGTATACTGGAGACAGATCACGTGGGGCAAAATAATTTTCCATCGTGAGTTCCAGAATCTCTCTTCTTTTTTATATATGCAACTATTGTCATCTCCTTTTCCATTGGCATGGATAAGCGAATCTGTTACATACAGCTTCCCCATAAGTTGCAAACAAGCAACAGTTATACTCAATAGTAGGCTGCTTGGTGGAACACAAAAGGATTACTGTATATGTCCATAGGTATTCTATGACAGCAGGGATCCTTTCGTGCGCAACCTAGATCCCACACATGCACAGATGGAGCTTCGCTCACTCGGGTGCCGCTTGCGTAGTCCGGTTCCTAACAGGGCACGGACTGGTACCGGTCCACAGTCCGAGGTTTGGGGACTCCTGTTCTATGAGAAGACAAGACACTGACAATCAGGAGAATGTGACATGGGGCAGCTTTTCCAGAAGTAGGGAGAGCATAATGAAGTTTGCAATAATAGAAGTCTATTTTTGGTTGCAAGCATCCCCTACACAATGCCGATACTTATAAGGAAGTATGACCGCCATAATGTTCTTTGCACCAAATCCTTATGGATTTTGAGTTACTAATGGAAGCGCCACCGTCTAGGTCTTGTATGCTGAAATGCACACTGTTACACTGAAACAGACATAAAGCCTGGCTCAGACAGATACGAGCCATAATGTAACTTTTTGCTTAGCATAATATGTGAAAGAGTCCCCTACTGTGAGTAAAACATAGTTTCTCGTAGATATCGGCCCTCTAAACCAATAGAACCAGAGTGGGATATTGCATTTTCCCAAGAAGCTGGAACACGCTGCAATATTTCTCTAAGCAGCAACTAGTGGTATCGTATTTCTATTAGAGACATTTACCAGAATAAATGTTTTTTTGTTTTTTTGTTTTACTATTATTACTGTAGCATTCAAAAGGAAAAAACAAAAAAGGTAAGATAAATATCTGAGCCTATCCAATAAAAGGGTGTTTCCTGATTCTGTTCTACAAAACCTCCATATCTCTCTAAAGTGATAAACAAAACTGTTCAGAGTTAAAGGCCACATACACAAGAATGGATCCAATAATTATGAACTACTTAGTTCCATGAAATCAGAAGAATGTATGAAAAATCACTTCAACTTTGCCACAAGTAGAAAAATGAAAGATTTTGAAAGCTGTTTGCAATTTGCTGGAGACGGGGCGGGGAGTATTTAAAACAAATCTACTCATGATTTGATAGATCCTTGATATGAGTCTTTCCAGCCCAGGCATTGCCATTTGTGAAAATTGCTATATAAAGAAGCTTATAGAATCAACTTCCTCATGAAGCTTATTAAATGCTGACGTTTAATTACCAAGAGACAGTTTCACATGTTCTGGGAATGTACTACTTATAGAAGATTATGGTACTTTTACCTCTCATAGAAGCAGCTTTTTGCACATAAAACAGTAGTACTTGCAGTAGCACAGATGGCTGTACTAAACTCTCTCTCTCTGTCTCTCATGTATGTATGTATGTATGTATGTATGTATGTATGTATGTATGTATGTATGTATGTATGTATGTATAATTATGTATGGTTTCCCAGATTGCTTTCTTTGCTACAAGGCACAAGGAACAGAATTTTGTTAAAGGGTTCAGTAACAGATACATGGCCACTGGTCAATTGGCAGATTGGAAGGGTACACACTTAGAATAGTAATTTCTTATAAATATGGGTATGAGCCCTGAATGCACTTCCTTGGTACAATCAGAAAACAAGCTGAAATAAAATGAGACTCGCTGCTCTAGAATATGTAGATCAGCCTTAGCATACCATGCACAGCTAACATTTTCTCCGAGCTAGAAGAGTACTTGACAGGATCACACCTTACCCTGCTCTCAATCTCAAAAATTCTTTGCTTATTGAAAGGAAACATTTTTAGACAACAACTTGGCCATCATCTGAAGTCGCCTAGAGAGATCCTCGCTACAAACCCAGTTGCTGATGTTATGAGTTGTGATGTTTACCAGAGCGTTGTGACAACCAGTGTGTCAGCTACATTTAGAGCAGGACTGATCACAGTCTAACCAATGCTTCACATAACTCCGTGGCCTTATAAGAGCCACCTCTTACTGTGATTCCATGCAGCAGAGGTTACGTATACAGCCCGATTTTTGTAGCTCCGGAGCTCTTCTAACCAGGCAGGCACTGAATAGCAGGAACTAAAGCAACATGCGGAATGTGGCTTCGTTTTTAATGATCGCTAGGAGCACAGAATAGTACTAAGGGAACCGTTACAACAGAAAAGGGGACAGCAAAGCAGAGTTTAATTTTAAAATGCCATAAGAGAAATTATTTCCTTCAAATACTTTTTTAAAAAAAATAATGGTAAGATTATTTCAATTCTGTTCACAGGCTCTATTTCTACTAGGCTGGGAAATTTTTGGTTGAGGATACAGCAGAGTCCAATAGACAGGGTGGATGTGGTTTCTAATTTTATTGAGGCCCTCCCCTCAAATACTTCCCCATCTCTAACAGCATGATACTTCAATCTATTTCTTCGTTTATTCAATTTATTTGCCGCCCATCTCGTCACAAGGAGACTCTGGCTGGCTAATTGGCTTAATCTAACAGAAGAGTGGAATTTATCCAGTTTCAGCAGGCGTTCCCAGGGGTACATAAAAATGTCCCCATGGCCCATATTATGTGTGCTTTTGTTCGCTACATTCCCTTCTTATCCTTAAGTACTGGAGCACTGAGGCAGGGAACTCCTGGAACCAGGCTGCAGTTATTTCTTTTAGGGTAGGCTAGCGGAATGAGATGCTTTTTATGAAAGCTCTTTTGTATTATACTCCTTGATTTTGAACCAAAGTATGTCCCCCATAGGAAGCAGCTTGTGCATTCTACCAGACCCATCAAATCAGGTCCTTTCCACAAGCCCTCTTACCTGTTCCTGGAGTGTTAAGGTCACTTGTTCTTACTGTCTCAGAGCCTGAGCACAACTCTCACACTGACTGAAGATTCAACACTTGTCTACTCTGCAACAGAATTAAGTGAACCAGGCTGAGTGACAATGACTGAATAGCAGTACAGACCATGAACTAATGCAGAGGGAAGGCCACCCAAACTTCGCATGATCTTTAATAATGATCAGCCTTCCTCAGCTTGGCATATTCAAATGTGATGGATCACAACTCCCATCATTCCAGCCAAGATAGCCAATGTAGAGTTCAGGGGGTCTCTGCAAGAAAACAATCAAGTTCAAAGGGCATCAAGGGCTCCTCATGTTAATCCTGAGCTACAAATATTCTCCTTTTGTCCATTACAATGAGAGTTGCAGTCCTGACCTCATCCAGCCTTTCCAGAGAGTGCCAAGTTGAGGGAGAATGCTTTACACCCCCTGCCTAAAAGTAACTGAAGCAGTGTCACATCCAATTAGGAGAGAGATTATAGCGTATTAGAGACCAACTGATTTTCATATAGAAAGTTCCAGGTAAAATTGCCAATTGCTCTAAAACAAGGTTCCCATCTAAGGGTTTTTATTTCACATCCCCAAATAAAGAAAGACCTTATTTATTTGGGGATTATTCTTAAGCCACAGCTATCCAATTTGCTCTGAATTATTAGGGTTTACTGAATCACGCTCTATGTCTCAATTATACAACTCTTGGAGGGAACTGTACATTCACTGAGAAAAGACAATGCTGGGCCATAACTATCTTTTGCTGTCATTTTGAACTACGGTAGGAAATCCACCCAAAATTTAACCTCTATTTGGCAAGTCTCTGCCTATCACTCACTTGCAAATCTTGATACATTCATACTTCCTTTCCAGGTTTCTTAACATGCCCACAATGCTAGCAAGGAGATAGTGTTGAATTAGGTTGGCCAATAGTGCAACTGACAGTTTCATTTGTTCTTTCTCAAAACAAAACAGTAGTTGTCAATGAGAATCTAGGCACCAGTTCAGGCAATAAATTCAATGCTATTGTGAGCCCTTACTTTTCAATGGAAAATATGAGAAACCAAAATTCTACAGTCCTTTCTCTGGACTTGCATTGCACTCATTCAACAACAAGCAGAATTCTGAAGTGTTCTTTTTTAAATGAAAGAATGCAGCACAGTTAAGTTTCGAAAGGTACAAAAAAGTAACATAAATTAAAAAAAAAGAAAACTAAAATACCTTATCATCTGTCCCACTTGCCAGCAAGCTCATTTCTTGTCCTATTAACCTGAGAAGATCCTGGCTACACCTGCTGTGCACTGTTATTGGAGCTGTCACTAAGGAAACAGATACCCTGTTGGGACGAGTTATACTTCAAAGCCCTTGCCAACTTGCATTTTTAGCATATCAAGGGAGCAAGGAAAAGAGGGGGGAGAGGGGGGGGAGGAAGACAAGTGACAGGATGTCTGAAATGCTTGTTAAAAGGAAGTCTGCAGACATTCAAAACACATTTTGCTTCTTTTAAACAAAGGAGAAAGGAAAAGGAACCCAGGAGAAATTAAAATTAAACACCACGTCACAGAAGAACGGAACAAGAAGCAACAGCATCATATTCAGGCAAGGAAACAGTTGGAGAGCAAGCGGCATTAAGGTCCTGAGAAGCTGGATTGATGGTGATGATAGCAACACCAATAACAGAAAACCTGCATTAAGTGTAGCATGCCACATATACATTTACACATACATACATAGATACGTGCATTTGTGTGTGTATTATATGTGTGCTTTCTAGTGGGTGGAAACTGAGGAATAATAAAAATCTTTGTATAGACTGGCAGCACGGAGTAAACAGCCCCTTTGAGGACAATGCTTTATTAAAAAAAAAACCCACATAATTAGGAAGACAAAATAGTGGAAGAGTTGGCAAGTTGCATAGCTACACTCTAACTAGCGCGCTGCACCTTTTCCTCTGGTTGTGATTCAAGCTAAACATTGGCCAACTAGCAAGAGGTCAAGGTCAGTCCAAGATGCACATGCACACACTGACAAGAAGCAGAAGAAAAAGGGAGAGATTACTTCCAATTCTTTTTTGTTTTCAATTTGCCCTACGATAGCAATGTGCAAGAAACTCGGTATTTATTTTGGAAGAGACAGGTGGAAAAAGGCAATAGGTGACATCATCTGAAGGAGAAATAGGATGGAAAACCTTTGACCAAAAAAAAAAAAAAAGTAAGAGGGGAAGCAATTTGGAATGTTTGCCCTCGTCCTCTTGTCTTTGAAATAGTCCATGATTTAAGGCCACAATCTTGAAAAGCTCACTGGTTAAACATCAGCTTAGCTTTTGAAATGAACATGGCTTATAAGAGTATTGAATCTTTAGCATTTGCAAACAGAGATACTTTTTCCCATTTCCTTGCCACTGAGTTAACTCTTATGTTGCCCCCAAACAACTTTGTTTAGCTACATCCTGTAGCTTAGCACTGTGTAACTTTGAACCCGCTATTGTAATGCTTATGATTCTGCAACTACTCAGATTCCAAAGGTATAAATCAGTGTTTCTCAACAGTGGCAACTTTTAAGATGGCTGGAATTCAACTCCCAGAATTCTCCGGTCAGCCTAGAAGTCCAGACATTTTAAAGTTGCCAAGATTGAGAAATACTGGTATGAATTATTCTATTTTTTTTTTTCCTAGACAGGGCTGTCAAACTCCCGGTCCATGGGCCAGATGCGTCATGTGCTGGCCAGGCCCAGGCCGGGTTTAACGAAGAGGAAAAAGTCCTGATACATCACGTGACGCCGCCATGACGACGTGAGCTTGGCCCTCCTGCAGCCAGAGATGCCCTTGTGAATGTTCTTCCTTTTCGTCATTGAAATACACCTTAGCTCTTCCCCCACCCGGGTAACTTAAAAATCAAAGAATTCCCATTGTGTTTTGAAGGCTTCCTCTTGAACTACAAAAATTAAAGTTTGTATTGGATAACAACATGACCAAAAAATGTATCCTTGATAATATGCATAGTACAAATTATGTGATCTACAATGCATACAACAGGCCTGCCATTTTCTCTTCCAGAACGGCAAAATCACCCATTAGTCGCAGCAGCTAAGAGTGAGGGTTTCTTACTCTCTTCGCAAAACAATTTGAACAGTTCAAACCGACCAAATTATGGAGCTTACCACCTTCACGAGCCACGAGCTGGAATCCTGTGTGAAAGCGTAGAATGGAAGGTCAGGTACCACGTTGATGGATATGCTACAAAAACTGTCAGGATGCTAAAGTTTTCCACAAAAATGGCCAGCACCAGCAAAACATCACAGCACCTCCCAAGAACTGCTTTCTCTTGCTACAGTAGCCAAGACAAGGAAGCACCGTGAATAACCAAACTAAGGGAGGCTTAGTGTTAGCACAATGGATACCTGAACTTTAACCATTTAAGATCACGCTGTGTAAGGCTATCCAAATGGTTGACTCTAGATAGGATGAGAAACGGTCTCTAAAGCGTGGCAAAATGACTTATTCCAAAGCCACCCTCTGGAAAGACGATGGCCCTGTGATAGGTGTTTGAGGCCAGGACCTATGTGAGATATACTTTGTTAGAAGCTCCATAGCTGCCCTTCACTCATTTTTAAGAAATCAAAATAATAAAACAAATGAACAAAACAAAAACTGTATCCACCCCATTTTGAACAAGGGGCTTGGTTATGATCAGTCTCTCTGGCTGCAGTTCCTTGGTTAGTTCTACGCCATGCAACTGGCGACATCATCTGCCAGCAGACTGGGACTGCGGCGCCATAATGACATGTGACTGCATGGGCACGTTCAGTTCTGTCCTTTGGTTGGCCATCTGAGTGAGGACTGAAGTGGCAACGGCTTCAGCTGCAGAGCGGATGTTCAGCCCATTGGGAGACGCAGTCACCGAACTGTGCTGGATGACAGGAGCTGGAGAACCGGTGGGCTCAGAACTCTCTTTGGGGCTTTCTGATTTTTCAAGAAAAGGGAAAAAGGAAATGGTATTAGTGATTGGGCTTGGCTCTACAGACTTTCTACAGAACTTGCTTCGGCAACTACTGTTCTGCCAGTTTTCACCAGCTACACTTTCTCAAATGAGTTGCTCTTTTCGGCCGCGATATTCTCTGTACAAAAATTCAGCTTCAATACAGAGTTAACAAGACTGAAAATATAACTCATTCTGACGCTAATCAGAAGTATCTGTATAATCTTGTGTTGGATACACTGAACACATGATCATAGATTTTCATTTTACATAGCATATTATGTGAATCCAGCCACTGTATTTGGTAAACCATAGTTTATTGTTGTCAGGAGTCAGCCGATTCTGGTTTCTTCGATTAAAAAAAAGTAATCAGTCACATATCTCAATAATAAAACTGCATTGGAGTGAATGTATATAACTGAGAAGAATTTGATTGGCATTATTTAGATGCCAATTGAATTTCTTTCCCTACAGCTAAGGCTTATCATGTGAACTTCCAGAATTGAAGAGGAAAAGGAAAACAAAATGCAGTTTTACAGCACTGAAAAAAAAATCAGCCTTTGGGGGAAAATAGGTTTTGTTCTATAGCTGCAAATGTAGTAGAATCTTTTTCAGCTGGGTGTTCTTGAGATAATATGGACTAAACCATCCACCATCCAATGGAAGAACTGGCCATAATAACTGGGGTATTGAGAATTCTATCCCCAACAGTTTAGGAATAGCTTTGGTAAGAGTTGGTGTCCTTGTAATATTCACAACTCTTCAATTATAGAATGCTTTTCCAAATCTTGACTGATTCCAAAATGCTGAAATTCTAAAATCTGTATCTGACCCCGATAAAAGAGAATGTTTGTAACTCAGGGTTGAAATTGGGATCCTTGGTGCTCTCTGAGCTTGGCTTCTTTTTTGCAGACGTTTCATTACCCAAACTAGATGACATCATCAGCGCTGCAAGAAAACAACCAAATTCAGAGAGCACCAAGGATCCCTGCCTTTGACCCCATTTGCCCTGCCTGAATATTTATAAGATTCTGCTTACCAAGATAGCCTTGTGTTTTCTTCTGTAATGCAGTGATAGGACAGTCCTTGTGAGCCAACAATAGTTGTTTGAGTTGCGCAACTTCATTCCTTAATAGTGTAACTTCGTTCTATGAGAAAGGAAACATTTAGTCTCATTGCGTTGGTTGAACATCCAATCTTGAATCTTGTTAAGTGTTCATTTGAAACAGTGAGAGAACAGAGGTACAACACAAATATTAAGGAATTTACGGATGATGGGTTTCAGCCAGCACCTTTTACTCATTACTTAGCCTAGGGAATGCTTCATTCCTCATGCCCCCTTTTTTAGCATTAAAATTGTTATGATCCTACGGTTCAATCCTATGCCTAAATTGTGTCTTTTGCTATTGGGATATTTTTGAAAAGGCTAATTTGGAAACCTGGTAGTGAATAAAGGAGAATCTAATCTAAGAAACCTTGAAATAAAACATGTTTTAATTCTGAAAATCTTCTGAAGTAAGTCAGGCTAAATGTAATGCACATGCGCACGTGTACACAAACACACACACTCAGGCAGTAGTTTCAATTTTTTTCCACCAATCAAATATAAAGTGGAAGCTACAGGGCTGATGCAAAATACCTGAAAGGGTTTTACAAAAAAGGTGCTGAAAAATCTCAAAGGCAAAACAAGTCCATCTTCCAGGTTTACCTTTATTAGCACACTAGCTTCATGGAACGCTGGACCTATTTTTGGTTTCTAGCAGACAGAGGCTGCTTATGGGGAATGCAGGTAGCAGCCTGTTTTAATAGTGGAGTTGAGGCTGCTTAACCATGTCATGGGAGGTTTGCTTAGTTGCATTCCTTGTGTAAATCTCTCAAAAAAGGTGGGAGCACCACGTGAGAGCACATATGGAAATAACTCAAGTGTATTAACATTCTTTTTATTACCACTGAAAGGGAGATTACACTGAACTTCAGTTTCTCCCTTGAAGACAGAACTACCCCTGTTGGCTTAGGCCCAAGAACCAGAAGGCTCAATTCTTTTTCCTCAAAGGCGGGAAATTTCTATTAAGCTTCAGAATAAGTTAAGCAACATGGTAGTAAAAAGCAAACCAAAAAATTCATAGCAGCGCAAATAACTTGGCTAACAATTCAGCACCAGCAATATATCAAATCAGGCCAAGGTTCCACAGCAGACAGGAGAAAAAGCTAAGCTTCCAATGTTAAGGGACAGATGGAAAGCATGAAAAGGTTCCCTTCATGCATCTAGACCACACAAAAGTTAAAATGTCTTTCTTACTTATAAGAATAACAGAAAGTTTCACATGTCAGGATATTTTGAAATGATAACAATATATTCATAATAATGTATTACATTTATAGGGGACGGGAACAAAGAAAAAGGGCTATCAATTAACCTTGTCAAAGGGTGAGTAAACAGATCTGCCACAGTAAGATTGGAATTGAGCTATAAGATTTTCTGAAAAAGTCTACACTGACGAGTCACAAGAAATAAAAATGACCGAGGCCCTAATGTCTGTTTCACAAAATGCCCATTCCCACAAGGAGCTATAATTTAACTAAGGGAACTATAGTCTCAAAAAGTGTGTGTTAGTAGAATGCATTCTTTCACAGAGACCTCAAGTCTTTTTTTTTTCCCCTCCCTGGCAAGGAAAGCTCCTCCAGATGGTAGACAGCCAAGACCAAGAATACCTACTGCATGCCAGGATCTTCAAAGATAAGCAGTGAAGGTCTCAAGAGTATAAAAATCACCTCCACGCTACATTCAGGTCCCATAATTTCAGATTGTATTGGCTAGGAACAAATTTATGAACAATAGATCTCACATAAGTACCCTGGACGATGATAGTCTTGAAAAATAAAGCAAGGATAGATACGATATTAGGGGTACATTTATCATATTGTAGGCACGTTGGCAAGCCTGCTTACACTTAGTTGGATGTTCTGTGTGGTGAGCTCTTCTGCTTTTTTTTCCAAGGACGAGACCCACAGCTTGCGTTTCTGGCGGCAGCGGGAGGCAGCGGCGCGGTTTCGCTCTAAGAAACGCTGCCTACGTTCGTCTGGATCTTCATCTGCTGTGCGTCTCCGTCGGCCACCTGTACTTGGTGTGGGTTGAGCTGGGGAAACCTGAGGACGAAGGACAGATACACGGGCAGGCTATGCGCACAGAAGATGGGGCAGGATTTGTTCAAAGAAAAAGAGGAGGAACCTGTGGCTTTCCGGTGTTATTAAACTACACCTCCCTGCATTTCTTGCCACTGCTCATGCTGGCTAGAACTGCTGAAAGTTGCAGTTCAGCCATTATCTGAAGAGGCCAGCTTTGTATTAAGAACTCAGCAGTCATATATACTTATACGGAGCAAAGAACATGCCCAAGCAATTTTGGGGATTATTAGCACTGCCCTAATGCTCTCAAATGCTACTTTAATGGTTGCTTTTTTATTCTTGATTGCTTTTATTGCATTTTGCATGATATTTTTCTGTAAACTGTTCTGATATTTTCTCTGAGAATAAAAAGTAATACCTACAATCTTTTAATGAACAAACAATAAATAACACTTTCCTCTGATTTGTCTGGTTCCCAATAGTCTATTTGTAAAATAGATGTGCAAGACGCACAGACGTCAATTGCTGTGCATTTATCTGCAAGCACCTTGGAATATTCGGTCACTATTTGACTTTGCACCCTTTTATCAATTTAATTAAAAAAACAAACAAACCTCCTCTTTTCCATTGTGTCTGTTCAAGCATTTATATTATTTTATATTATTTTTGCAATGAGATGCTTGTGTGGTAGAAGCAACGCTGTAATAGTGACTGAAATCCTTTTTATTTTTAGGTAGCCAAATGGAAATAACTGCCAAAAGCAAAAACAAATTTGCAGGTTCCCACCTTAGCTCAGCCTCCCCACATGGGCCCTATAATTAGACAGACAGTTTCCACTTCTCTATACTCGCTGTCAGTCAGGCAACATATGGACAGTAAACTTCTGGAAGCTCTAACTGACAGAGCAGGTGGTAATTGTGATGGAAGGCTGGCATTTGGTAAGCTGGCAGGACCAAATGGGGTGCATTTAAACTCAAGTAATTAAGACAGGAAGAGAGGCAGGGGGAGAGAAGATTTGTAAACACTGCTTCTCTGTTTCTGACTCTGTCCCCATTGCTGTTGTATCTCAGTGATAAACATCTGGTAGCAATGCTGACAGAAGCAATGGAGGCTCACCCTAGTCTACCCACCTGCTCAGGGAATTAGAAACTGAGAGCCTAAACCTGGCACATCCTGCAACTAGAAAGCTGAAATTTGGCAACGAAAAACAACATACTGAATTTTCAAGCTTATTTTCATTTGCAAAATTTGAAGTTTGTTCTAAAGCAGTTTTGCAGAAACTGCAAAAAGGAGAGTTGGTTCTCTAAGGAAATGGAGAAAGACTATAGAAAGATGTACAGGAACATAATGGAAGACAGAAATCCAAAACAAAGTAGCATTTATTTCCAGATAACTAAAATGACTATATTATTGCATAAGAGAATTCATTATCATCAGGTCATTCTTGTTTTAATAATGGCTCAAAATCTTAAATTCATATTTGATCTTAAAAAATACGAATAAAAAGTGTGCATACCATAGCATGTGATGCCATGCCACCCTTCATGCTCTCTCTAATACCATAGTTAGCTCAAGCCCCTACTTAGAAGTTCCCCTTCGACTCACAAGGACCAGTACATTTTTCTTTTATATAAAAATCTGGCTCCAATAGTAGCTGTTGGGTTTTAATTAGATATCATACAGTCTAGCAAGCGCCTTTACAAATTTCCAAGGCAGCTTTCCTAAATTTGGGTTCTTTTTTTTTGGCAGATGAGCCTGCCAGCTGAGGAAGGACGAGATGTATTGTAGTCTCACTTCTGTTTCCTGAATCTTTATTTAATTCAATTTGGCACTTAACCAACCTGTGGCTGGGCTGGAGAAGGTGCATCAGGGTGCTGGATAAGTATCTGACCCTGTTCAGGATGGGAAGTCACCATTGTGCTCGCTGATCCCACCATCATGCTGCTGCCGTTCAGTGAGGAAGTAACTCCTTGCGTCAGGCTGGCTTTTAACCTCTGCATGGGATGAAGACAAAACAAACACTAGGAGAAGCCTGACTTTCTGCTTGTTGAGATGGCACAGTGGCTAAAACACGGTATTACAAGCTAACTCTCCTCACGGCCAGGAATTCAATCCTGACCGGCTCAAGGTTGACTCAGCCTTCCATCCTTCTGAGGTCGGTAAAGTAAGGACCCAGATTATTGGGGGCAACATGCTGACTCTGTAAACCGCTTAGACAGGGTTGTAAAACACTATGAAGCGGTATATAAGTCTAAGTGATATTGCTATTGTTGATGTTTTTAACACATATTTGGAGTTTGCTAAAAAGAGGCAGTCTGTTGAAGACAAGGGGCAGTAAACCTGACATGCTGCTAACTAGAGGTTCACATTTATGTTCCTAGAAGGAAAATAAAAACTTGGATCAATGGATGTAAAAACTTCACAAGTGACTGGGAATTCTTTTTGCTAAGGAAATCTGAAAAATCTCAGACAAAGGAGATGGTGTTGGATTTTCAGAAGCAGAGAGAGGAACCTGCCCCACTTTATATCAAGGGGGGCTGTGTGGAGAGGGTTTCCTCTTTCAAATTCCCGGGAGTGCACCTCAGCCAAGACCTCACCTGAAAAAATAACACGTTCCAGGTGATTAGAAAGGCTCAACAGAGACTCCATTTCCTTAGGGTCTTGCGGAAAAATCAGGTGGAACAACGGTTGATGATTTCCTTCTACCAGTCTACGATAGAAAGCGTGCTCACATATTGTGCCACGGTATGGTACGCTGGCTTAACAGCCGCAGACAGGAAGGCACTACAGAGGGTGATGAGTACAGCACAAAAAAATCATGGGCTGCCCCCTAACCCCACTGGATGAAATTGCCAGGTCACGCTGTCTCAGCAGAGTGAGGAAAATCTTGAGGGATGATTCACAACCTGGACAGCATTTCTTTATTCTCCTACCATCGAGCAGGAGATATAAAAGCATAGCAGCCAGACAAATAGGCTGAAAAATAGCTTTTATCCATGAGCTGTTAGACTTTTAAACAAACCACAAACCACAACCAGATTTAATATGACAGACTTACAGTGCCAGTGTAACGGGCAATATTATACCGATGTAGTATTTATATATATGTATGTATGTATGTATATGTATATGTGTGTGTGTGTGTGTGTGTATTCTACGCGGGAGAAAACCCGAAAAAACCCAAAGATACACATACAAATACCCGCGCCTAGTTCTATTACTTATTTAGGTTTAGGGGTTTTCTTTTATTATTGAGATGCATTCTGTGTTTTGTGAGATGTATTCCGTGTTTTGTGTGGGCTGCACCAATGGAGGCTCATTCAATGTCATTGTACACATGTTGTGCATTGACAATAAAGGTTTGAACTTTGAACCTTTTTTGGAGGAGCAGCTCTAATTAATATGGAATGTTTAAAAAGGAATTCTTCCTTTCCCATACAATTAAGAAATAAGTCACCATAAAATGTTCAGACAGCTGGAATTTTTCTAGTAAAACATTGGGTTTATTACATTTTACTTCATTTTCCTTCCAAGGAATGTGCGTGTTAGACTCAAAATAACTTGGTCAAATATAAGACAGTTAAAAGAGACAGATTATAAAACTATCAAGAGGATACGCCTGTAAGATAGAATAAAATATTCTCTTGGTGTAAAGGCTGTCTAGCCTGAAAAAGTACAGGAACTGTTTTTCTTACATTTGTGCGATATTTATCTACTCTTAATATGCTGTATTTGGACATGTCTACACTTTTGTGGCTATAGTCTTTGTAACCCCAAGCCAGAATTCAAAGAACTCTGCATCAGTTTTATATGCTAAAAAGGATTTTACAAGTGGTTTTGGCTGAATACCTCCTCTTCTACTGCCATAAAGCAGCCTCCATGGATGGGAATTTTGGGGTTCGCAATTCCAACATGTCTGGAAAGCTCCAAGTTGGGAAGGCTGCCATACACCAAGTTGCTTTTGAACCCGAGAGGGAATTTCAAAAGCAAATTTATTGTATTTGGCATGAGAATACAATTCAAAAGAAAAAAAAAACCCACTGTGAGCTTTAGCAGTTTTGGATCTAATACTTGAAGTGGTGGCAAGCGGTGATGGCAAAGGGGACTAAGCTTGATTTCTGAAAAATGATACAACAATCTAACAGATTTTTACAAGATGAAGTTTCTTTAAAGCAGTGTTTTCTCAATCTTGGGCACTTTTAAGTTGTGTGGACTTCAGCTCTTGGAATAATATCCCCGCCAGCCATGCTTTCAAGACTAGAATGATAGAAAAAATGTTTTTGAAATCTACAATGCATCTTGGTGCATACATCTCTCTCATTCGATTCTTTAAAAGGCACCATCTTGTGAACAACGAAGTAGAATCAGGAGCTCACCATTTTAGCTTCAGAATGTCCTGGAAAGCCTGATGGTGAAATTGAGCCGCTGCTGATAACCGGGGGACCAGGAATACCAGGAATGTTTGGCACCATAGGGATCGGCCTTGCCAGCTATATATTGGAGGAGGAGGAGGAAGAAGAAGCACCTCAGGTTTTCTATTTTTACTTAGAATACACCCAAAAGAAGAAAAAAAACTACCTCACAAAAATCTCACCGTTGGTGTTTACATGAAACCCACAAATTTTCAACCACTTAACCAGACTGAACAGTAGAAGAAACAGGAGGCAGGAGAATTGCCGGCCAGTTCACTTTCTCTAAACCATTCCATTTGGCTACAAAGCCAAATCCTCTTTTCGTTTTTTTAAATAATTGTCCCAAATATCCTTATTTGCTTTTAGGTATCCGTGTGCAACTTATCAACAGTCGTCTAAAAACTGTAGCATAATGCTAGCTCTCAAACAATTCGTATCTTGAAATTGGGGATTGCTGGCAATCTGCTGATCATAAGGAAGATTCTGGCTCCAGATAACTAGGCCCACAGAATTTTTTTAGAACAAAGGCATTTGGAGATCAATAAGGCTAAAATGATTAAACATTTGGTCTTGAATTAGAGGGGGTAGAACACATCACTGAGCAATATTCAAGGCTATTGTTGTCTTTCAGATAACTTTTTCAGGTTGTGGAAGGGACAAAATCAAGTCAGAAACAAAGTGCAGAAGCCTGAAATTTTTAGAGGGAGGGCAGACTCAGAATCACGTTTTTATCATAAGGAGGAAAAGTTCTGACCAATTTGTTATCCTCTGTAAGGTTCTTTGCAATTTTTTTCCTCATTTTATGATATTGTTCCCTTTCAGAGCAATTGGAGAGGGAAGATGCTAATGTAAGCTAAGTAGAATTCATAGAGTATTACTGATACATCCTGGAGAAAAGGCAGTCATTTGCAAACCTCCCCACTAGGTACACTGCTGTCCTAACAAATTAGTCTTTCCAATTTATTGGAGTCGACCTATTTCCATTGTGGCAGAAACTTTCTAAACACTTAAAAGTCAATGAAAATTTACCGCACAAAGAAGCAGACACTTGATTTGCATGCAACATCAGAAATAATACAAGATGCACCAGAAGGTACTCATGTTTGTCAAATCCATATGCAGAAATAAAAGCTAAATAACCAGTTCATGCCCCGAAGAGGCCAGGGAGGGAGTTTTTCCTGGCTTGGAAAAGCCGACATGTTCTCTGCAAGCTTGAATGGTTTCAAGCACAAAGCTAGCTAATCAGAAAGGCTGCCATTCCCAGCCCCAGAACCAACAGGGCCAGCCATCTGTTCATACAAGGATTCAGCCTGAGCCTTCCTGACCAATGACTAGGTTGGCAGGCACTGCTACCCTCACAGGCAGTGGCTCTCACCACCCCTATGTCCTCTACTCCAACATAGGCTTATCTCATGCAGAGAAGTAGAGGGAGATGTCAATTTTTGCAAATTAAAGTGCCCCATATGCTCTGCAAAGGGAAAAAGCTGTCCCTTCCTTTATCAAAATCAGCCATGCTGGAAACTTTCATTACCGATATGACAGAAGGCATCTGAACGGGTGGGCCAGGAAGGACCGGCATTGTCTGTCCATTCACAAGGTGCATGACAAGTGGTATAGAACTGGTAGGAGACCTGGAAAAGATTTCGAGCAAAAAGAAAACGCGTCAAACAAACTTCAGTCCAACTGGCAAGGAAGTGAACTCTCTCTCCAGCAAACCCTGGTTGCGTGTGATTCTCTTTGATTCGTGGGACCCATCCCTTCTCCAAGTTCTCCACGGTGCTCTAACCAATGGACAACAAGCTCATTTCTTAATCTAACTTTTTAACTGCTAACTAAATTGACAGAGTAAACATGGATCGCAAAGCCACAGTTGGTTCTAAACTAATATAGTACTTCTCATTCAGCAACCTGGTCATTAAGCAAAGTGGCTTTTATGACCTTCAATTTTATTTTCCTTTACAGACCTGTAAAGGTTGTAAATATAAGGACCGGTTGCCAAGTTACTTTTTCATCCCCGTCGTGAAGGTGAGCGGCTGCTAAACGTGGCAGTTGCTAAGCAAGGACTACCTGTAACTAAAGCCTGCTTCTTCCCCCAATCCATCTCAAAATCTAACTGGAATGGCAGTAATAATAAAGAATGTAACTATGATGAAACTATATCCTAGGACATGTTTTCTTCCCTCATGGCTATTCTTGGGCAATTATATATTCCACTGCCATACTCTATAAGATTTGATACAAGAACACTTCAGGAGAAAATTCTACCTGATAAAATGCTCAATTCTCATCTGTTTAGGATGTTTTCTCTTCCCTTAAAGTTTCTACTTACCCGAGCTGTCTGTTGGAAGGTGGAGCCTGGGTGATGACTGAGGTTGGAGAAGGGAGAGTTGGATGTAGGGGGTCATATCCCAAGTGCAGTGGCAGAGATCCAGGACGTACAATAGTTGGAGTAGGCGTAGAAATGATAATAGGTTTTGAAGCGCTCTCCTAAGAGAAATGCAGACAGTCAGTGCCAGATTCCCACCACCACCATCCTTGTATAATGCTGTTAATTTTTTGCTTTATCTTATTGATTACCTAATTACATTATATATCATATTACTGATTATTATTGATGGAAACATAGAAACAGGGCATAAAAAAATACAAAAACATCCCTCTTTCTTAAGGCAGAACAAATAACACTCTGCCAACTCCAAGTATCTGATAGGGCTGAGGTCTATTAAGTATTAAATGAACGTAGTTTCAACAATCCCAATTTTATCAAAAGACAAAAGACCCAAATCTTCTCAAGCCAGGAATCTACAGCACTCAGTTTCATTGTAATCAGGATAATTATTACAAGGATTGCTTGATTTAAGAAATGAGTCAAACAGATCTATTTATTTATAGCATTTAGTAGTTTTGCACCAAAAATAGTGTGGGATTTTAAATCACGTTAATCCTATCAGGTACCTCACAAAGTAGTGCAATAGTATGGAAAACAGGGATTAATGTGATCTGCAGGCATATTGGTAGATGATAATAGGCAATTGGGACTCCGAGCAAAATATAGGAGCTATTTGGAATGCAAATAGATGTTCATTGAAATCCAATCCCAACGCTTTTCTCTAGTGGCAAGAACTTCAAGAGCAGTGATAAGCCACTTTACCATAAATTTCATTTCATTCTTCTGAGCTCTTTCTTGCTTTATGATTTGGTTGAGATCCATCGCTAGGAACATGGACTTGCCAGCAGACATGAAGCCAGGAAAGGACCACATACAGAAAGACACTGGGGTGGTGATAATTTAAATTATTTCAGCAGTTTTCGTGCATGCATCTGTCCCTGGCATGGAACTGCCACACCTGGCAGGTCCAAAGAATCAGAAAATGGGTAGCAAGTCCAGCAGTAAACTTGCATTTGTAGGATTAAACTGACTAATGCTTCTGAAACTCTTGCCTCTAGGTTACTATTATCAGAAATAGTAAGACAGCTAGTTTTGCTTTTGTTCTTATACATATTTTTCAGAACGAGCAACAGCCATTAAAAGCAGATTAAAATAATGCAGGTAGCCCTCGACTTACAGCAGTTCATTTAGTGACCGTTCGAAGCTACCACGGCACTAAAAAAAGTGACTTATGACCGTTTTTCACACTTATGACCGCTGCAGCTTCCCCATGGACACGCGATTTACATTTGGATCCTTGACAACTGGGTTCATATTTATGACGGTTGCAGTGTCCTGGGGTCATGTGATTTCCCCTTTTGTGACCTTCTGCCAAGCAAAAATCAATGGGAAAGCCAGATTCACTTAAAAACGGTTAATCTAATTTAACAACTGTGGCCATTCACTTAACAATCATGGGAGGAAAAATTGTGAAATGGGACAAAACTCACTTTCTTGAATGTCTTACTTAGCAACATAAATTTTGGGCTCAGCTGTAGCTGTAACTCAAGAACTACCTGTACTTTCTGAAAGCTCACCTTCTCCTTAGGCTGTGGTGACTGTGGGCTCCCTACTGGGCTATCTGGAGGAGAAGAATCCACTTCGACAGGCTCTTCCTCTTTGATTTTGACATCAGGGGTAGAGGGAAGAGACATATCTAGAGGACCAGAACACTGTGGAAACACAAAATACACGTTTTAGCACATAGTGCCCAAAGCTCCTGTGATGTGCTTTGCAGGTTTCTGCACGTCCACTATCCACGAACATAGTTAGAAAAGCCTAGAAACATGACTACTGATGCTCGTGGCACTTTTTATAGCACTAGCACTAGCACTTATATACCGCTTCACAGTGCTTTACAGCCCTCTCTAAGCGGTTTATAGAGTCAGCATATTGTCCCCAACAATTTTGGGTCCTCGTTTTACCCACCCCGGAAAGATGGAAGACTGAGTCAACCTTGAGCCTGGTGAGATTTGAACTGCCAAATTGCAGTCAGCCGGCAGTCAGCAGAAGTAGCCTGCAGTACTGCACTCTGACCACTGCGCCATCATGTCTCAATTATCCTGGTTTTCTGATGCTAAAATGGTTTCTTGGTCCAGAAAAGCTAATAATATACTAAAGAGTGCAGGATCCAATCGGAGTAGGTCACCGGGACCAAAGGTTTATTCTTCCAGGCTTTCGGGCTCGTGCTGGAGCCCATGATCAGGGAACCCCTCTCTCTCTCCCTCTCCCTCTCCCTCTCTCTCTCTTCCAGAATACGTGCGCTGGGCTGTTCCACACGTTGTATTTACTAAAAACCACCGTCACGGATGCTCTTGCGGTGGAGTCCCTGGGCTGAAACAGTGCAGTGCAGATTATACAAGCAGCCGTTTGTCCCCACCAAGGGCACCTACTACTCTTCTTCGCATGAATGTCAAGCTAGATGTCTGTCTTGAATTGCTCAGACCCTAAAACCTTATTAAACCAGAAAGGCAGCATTTTGGAGATCGTGTACATAACACTATACAGGCAACCCTTTTTTCTTGTAAAACTTTGTGAATATAAAAATAAAGCTGGAGGGCCTGCAGGTCACAAAAAAACTCCCCCACTCATTCACAGAAGTGCTGGAATCCGCTATATAAGTCACTTTTGAATTATTGCTTGATTTATCAAAAGCCAACGAGAGAGCCATGTAAGTTATTACAAACCTATGACCAGGCCATTGTAATAAAACCCAACCATATGCCTGAGCCTGGCAGCTAGCCACCACACCTATTTTCATTTCAACAGCTCAGCGTGGCCTTTTCCAATTTTTTGTGAACAACAGCCTGCTATGCTCGTAGATCTCCGGGTCGTAGTACAGCAGGAAGAAATGGCATCGTGCACAGCAAAGCGGAAAGAGAAATAGCACATTAAGTAGTCTTGAAGCAATCAAAAGCGGCCTAATACCTCCTCAAGGCCTTTGATGGAGTTTGCCAAGGTGATAAAAGAAGGTATAATGAGCTGCTGGGAGGGGAAAAGGCCAGTCGGCACGAACAAGCTACTGTTCAATGTATTCAAGGCAGAAAATTGCTTTTAGTGGCTACCAAAGAAAGCCAACAGGGGCAACCAGGTTAACAATTAATTAGATCATCTTTCTTTCCTTCTTTGCTTAGCAATCTGCTAATTGCCGCCTCGTTGGTCTTCTGCTGGCTACTTCTTGTGCATAATCTTCAGTTAGATGTTTCTTTAGGACCTGCTTCTATGCTGTGATACACACCATCAGGTGCAAGAAATCAGGAACCAGGGTTGTTCAGTAGAAATTTATTCCACGCCATCTCTAAACAAGAAGCTGAACTACTAACGGTCAAGGGAAATTGGCGGTAGGTAAGAGTCAACGGAATTCAAGGAGGGCTGGATTTAGATCTCTTGTGGGCATGATGGGACTCCAGACTGATGACATGCTTGACCTCTCCCTCTGGCTCAGCCTGGTCATCACATACACAAACTGTCATATTACATGCTGAATGTCAGACTTTGCCACCTCCTGGTTATTTCTCCTTTAGCTTCTTATTTGTTTAACACAGGCCCAGTATGTTCCAGTTCAATCCTCTCTAACCAGGTACCCTCTAAAGCAGGGGTTACTAACTCCCAGTCCGTGGACCGGCACTGATCCGTAGCATCTCAGCAACTGGGCCGCACAAACAAGTGAAGCCCCATCTGCAGGATGCAAAACCACGCCCCCTCCAGTCCGTGGAAAAACCTTTCTCCAGGGAACCGGCCCCTGGTGACCAAAAGGTTGGGGACCATTGCTCTAGAGGTATTGGGGCTATAAATAATTTTGGCTAGTAATTCTGGGATATACACTCCTAATATAACCAGAGGGCATCATCTTAGAGAAAAATTATAACTTTAAGTGTTTTCCCACAATTCAAGTGGAGCTTTTCCCTAAGACTGCTAGATAATGCCTTTTAATTTTCTGAAAAACCGATTGATTCCAAACATTCAGATTTTGATGGTTTGCATGCAAAACACATGTTCTACCACTGAACTTTCCTATTTGCTTTACTAATCCTGTAACTGAAAAATATCTGTAGAAATAAAAGAAATGGATGATGACACTCAAGTGGGTGTCCAAAGTACTGAAGCTCAAAGTCAATTATTAACATTAATTACCTTAAGAACCAGGCTAATACACTTGTAATTAATTACAAGCTTCTTAATTTCTAGTCACTCCTGAGAAACCATGAGTGTCATATTTTAAAAGTAGAGTATGAAGCCAATCTCATATGAGGGTTAGCAATAGGAGGATCACATTTAACCCTCTTGAAGGATGATGCCTCAGTTCTGCTCATCTGCCAACTTAATGAGGTGATTTGAAACTAAAGTTAAAAGAACTGGAGCGTCTCCAAATTTTTTTAAGCTGTTAAATTGCTTCACTTTAAAGAAGTGGAGCTCCAAAGCACCCAGATTTCCCAGTCAGCATTTTTAGGCTGAGGATATGCAGAAAACGTAAACTGAGAAGAACCACATTAGGGAATCATTCAGAAGACGAACCATTGCTGAAAACATCCACTAAGAAGCATCAAGTTCTCTGTGAGAAACAGCAGGTATCTGAGAAACAGCTGAACTGGCTACTATCTTTCAGAAGAAACTACTTTATTGGGTTGCTGTAGGATAAAATGGAGGTGCCAATCACCATTTTTATATGGCATAAAGACTAAAAACAAGGACTGGGCCTGCAGCAGGGTTTAAAAAAAGAGGTCTCCACACTGAGGAGTGAATGAACATGGAGCTTCTCCATATGACTCGTCTTGACCCAGGAGATGAGTCACCCATCCGTCCGGAAATACCCCAATCTTTTTCAACTACAAAGATCATCAACATCTCTTAGCTGGAGCTACCCAGAAGAAGCAACACCCTCCCCTCCCCTATCAATTTACATACATCCGCAAAGTAAAACTACCACCAGCAACTGGACTCAATTTAGCCAAGCGTTTAAAGTATCCCATGAATGTGGCGGGCAAAATCCGCCAAGTTTTCTAAATAGGAAACCAGCTGGAATTAACAATCCAGGCAGCTCTATTCTTGGAGGAGTAATTCCTTCAGCCTGCGTGAAACTAGCCAGGCTTGGAACTGCTGCGGGCTCTTGCAGAGGTTAGAAATATTAAGGTTGAGTCATATATTTAACTAGGAGGAAGGGGAGACAAACTCCACCAAATTAAGAGCCGCGGGGGTAGCTAGTTTAAAAAGTCCAGCAATAGGACCATGGGTGGTCTAAACACATAAAGTGTTTGGCTATAAAATAAAACTTCAAATTAAAAGCTAAAATCAAGATTCCAGGCTGCCACACAATTTTTAAAAGACAAGGAACCCAGACAGACATAAAGGAATGGCTCAGTGGGAACAGCAAGGCAGCAATTGAGCAGGCAAGATAAGGATTTCATTAAGAGACCTGTGGCTGTTTATTTATATTAAAAAGTATAATATGAGACATGAAGAGATCAAGGGTTGCTTAGTCTCTTGTTCTGGCTGGCCTAATCCTATTTTAAATTCTTATTTAATAAATAATTCAATTTGAATGCTCCCTGTTTTAAGGTTTATTAGAGAAAGAGGGAGGGAAAGTGCAAACTCACACAAGCAAAGTTTGGATACCTCTTCCAAGAGCAGAATAAGATACAGATGATTTAATAAAGAAAAATATGAAAAATAAAATACATATATATGTGTTCTAGCCAAGCATCCCCTTCCAATACTTTGAGAAAAACTCTCATTTTAAAATATGAATTCATGAAATCTATTTTTCAACATTTTTTTCATTACTGTACTAACAGGGGGTTCCGTGAAATCTGACATTAGCTATGGCTGGCATACGAAGCTTGAAGCAGCACAGAGGCAACACAATTTTTTCCTCTCTTTTAGATCTCATCTTAAACCAAACAAATGCCTAAGATGGAGTGTTATAGCAGGTGGCAGCATCCAGAGGATCTTGGCTGATCTTCAGAAAGCAAAACAGATTAGGAACTCTTTTGTGTTAATCTGGAGGCCAACAAAAAATCCCAGAGCTCTAGAGTAGATTAGGAACTTGGAACAATATCCCAGAAAATGACCATGGCATACTGTTATCAAAACAAAACACGTGTATCTAGCTAGTGACTTTAATAAATGACTACATAACTACAATAGATGGCATATCTATCTAGTAACTATGGTAAACTCAAGTGATTGTTTCACATAGAGCTGGAAGCAAACTGGCAACGTAGCTCATGGAGCAGAGGTGCAACGTGTTTCACTCTAGGGATACCCATCACTATCTACCCCATAGACCAGGGGTCCCCAATCCCCAGGCTGCAGCCCAGTACGGGGCTACAGCCTGTCCGAAACTGGGCCCTGGAAGAGGCGGGCGAGTACGCACGCAGCTCCACTTGTGTGCTTGCTGCTTGCGTGGAACCATCCCCTCTCCCCCACACCCCACTGGTCCACAAAGCCGGAAACGTTGGGGACCACTGCTATAGACAAATATGCAGCTTTGGATCATTTTCCTCAATATATAAATAAACAAGTATAATGTTCTCAACTCGTTTCTTTAATTGGGTTTTTTTCCCTTTTCTTTCTATTTTTAGGACATGTGTGGAAAACAGATGTTTTTAAGTCACATTTATGCAGAAATACCAAAAATTCAAAAGAATTCACAAACTTTTAAGCACTACTTTACATGCATGACACAGGCTGCTAACTTTGCCTTGTCTTTACCCTCTCCATGGTTAAGTGTGGCTCCTTGCCTAACAAAACCTAAATTCTCCCTGAGCCGGCAATATTTCTTGATACAGATGATACATGTTGCTCAATGTTTTAGTTTAGTAAGAACAAAAAACTTTGCCTCTTGCCTTTTTCTCATCGTCTTCTGAGGCTTTCTTGAATTCATGTTCAAATGAGCTCGCCAACTCGTTGAAGAGACCAACTTCCTCACAATTCTTCAGAAAACGCGTTGGTGTTGGCGTTTGATCTGTTTGGCAAAGGAGAGCAAAAGGCAGTAAGAAATATGTGATTGAAGTCCATGATTCATCCCACAGAATGAGCAGCCAGGATATTAATTTATAGCACAGTTTTGTAACAATGCAGTTATCATGCTAGAAAGTTTGGATTCCATTATTCAGATACTTATATCAGTGTGTGTGTGTGTGTGTTCTTCTTCTTCTTCTTCATCATCATCATCATCCTGCCCTGTGCAGAGCACATTGGGCAGAAAGTGTTTCAGCCATGTATTAATATAAAACAGAAAACTATGTATTTTACGATGATATGTGGTATTGAATCTGTAACAGAGATAGAAAAACGTATGTATAAATGAATTGCAGTTTTGGAAGACTGTAATGCAGTAGGAAGTAGGAGGAGCTGGTCAAGACCTGAAGGCAGGAACGAATGAGGGCATTTTAAAAGATAAGAGGAGGGTAGCTTAGAAATAACGAATACGGATTGGCTATATCATAATAGGAGGGGGAGTTCTTACAGTAGGAGCATATGAAAGCCCAAGACATTGTACTGCTCTGAATGGTGCTGGGATATGAAGTTCTGCTTCAGAGGATCTCAGGAAGATGCCTCAGTGTGCATGTATAGATGCTTCTAAAAATATCAAGAAGAATCAGGAAAGAATAAGGAATCTCTATCTTGCTAGAATCTTATCCAAACAGTGAGACATGAAAAGAACATCCCGTTTATGAAGAGCTTCAATCCCTTTTTCTAATAAGGAAAAGAGATGGGGGGAGGGAGGGAGTGGGAGAGAGAGAGAGAGAGAGAGAGAGAGAGAGAGAGAGAGAGAGAGAGAGAGAGAGAGAGAGAGAGAG
>JANHFL010004845.1:91928-114958 GCA_032468155.1 Oxyrhabdium leporinum
TTTCTTTCTTTCTTTCTTTCTTTCTTTCTTTCTTTCTTTCTTTCTTTCTTTCTTTCTTTCTTTCTTTCTTTCTTTGCCTTGATTAACTGAAGTCTGCAAAACAGGTGGAACAAATAATACCTAGTGCGTTCAGCTCCTACTATCAAGCTTACAATGGTTTTAACCATTTTCCTTGAAATTGATCTGGAACTTGGTGCATACCTGCTATGATGACAGAATCTGTTCTGGAAGGACCGAATTTCAGTGTCATCTCATGCTTGAGTTTATGAACAGCCAGGTGGTCTTCATTGGTAAATCTCTGGAATGAGACAAGTACATGCATTTTTATTCTAGAATGTTACATTCTGCAGCAGGATTTGGGTTGGGAAGGAAAGGCCCTAAGACAGAGGCTATAATAAAATTTCTAAAGTGTGTGCTAAACAAAACAGAGCATGACAGATTGTGAGAGAAGTGCTGTGCAAACACAATCTCTCTAAATTGAAAGGGGGGGGGAGGAGAACCATAACATGCAGCGCTCTCAGCTAAACAGAAGGAAATGGATTTAATAATCAAAATTTTAAAAAAGGGGGGGGAAGGCAATAGTGTGTAGTTACTGCAATTCAACTAGGAAACGTGTATTTCTTTCTCTGCAGTACCCTGCAAAATGTGTCAATTTTGTTATTGACTAATGGAGAGAGAAATTATTTACTACTGGCAATGGAGGGGGTGGGAAGGATCAGCTAATGGTTTGAGTTGTGCCAAACAGAGCTGGCATCTACAAGGTGATTTGATCCCGCCGTTTATGAAACATGACAGAACTAAGCTGGCCCAAGATCTTTATTCTAATGGATGCAAACACAGAGAAATGCAACAACTCAATCATTGCTCCCAGTGATTAATGGCCTGTATATCTTGTGTGCCAGAATATGCTATGCTGCACCTGCAGCATGATTACAAGAAGGAATTAAGCATAGCTGGTCTCTGGGACCTTGGTAGCAAACATGGACACACCCTCCCCTGCCAAGGCCTCAAGGCTACAAGGATGTACCATATAGTCCTGCTAAGGGCTTCTAAGCAATTTAAAAATGTTGATTAATCATCTGCATTTTAGCTAGCCACTGAAACTCTGTAAAAACAATTCTTTCTGCAGAACTGAAGAAAGGAAATAAACCACAACTATCCTGTTAGAGAAAGATAACATATATTGTATTCCATTTCCTACTTTGGTAAATGCACAAAAACCAGCATAGTTTTCTTGTTTTACATTTGGTTACTTTCACTTAGTTGATAAAACTTAAATGCCATCTTTACCACAGCTCTACAGAGTAGTTGTTCCATAACTATCAAGTGCCAGAACAAATCAGTACTTCATCCTGAGGCTGCTCAGAGCAAACTAGTAACCCCACACCGAACTGAAACTATATTCCAATGTGACATTTATTATATGTTCTTCCTGTTGTAGGTTCTGAAAAGGAAAAAAAATGCCTGAGTTAACTGACTGACTGCAACCATGTCTTTTTTTTTTTTTTTGACAATGTTCCAGAAGCATTTTGCTGCTGCTGCTGTTTTCTGGAATGCTTTTTTAAAAATTCTAGTCCAGCCGTAGATATGCTCAAACTGAAGTAAAAGGGTACTAGCTATGTAAAAATTAAAAGCAGTTTCTCCCCTTGTGAGCTAAAAATCAGGATCCATGCTTTATTCCAGATCCTGTATGTATGCTCTATGTCAGGGGTGTCAAACTCGCATCGTCCAGTGGTGTCATGTGACATATTGCGACTTTCCCCCCTTTGCTAAATCAGGCATGGGCGTGGCCAGCGCATGACTCATCTGCCCCGCAGGCCGCGAGTTTGACAGCCCTGTTCTAGGTAGATACCACTACCTGATAAGCCATGCTCATTTACTTCAAGAATGAAGCAGATTATAGGTAGTCCTCAATTTATGATCATTCATTCAGTGACTGTTCAAAGTTATGACTGGTCCCTGTAGTTATGGCCATTGCAGTGTTCTCAGAGTCACATGATTAAAATTCATCTGTAGGGGTGCTTGAACTGCCCACCCCCCCACACACATGTCTCCGCTTCATCCCTGCCCTTTTGGATCCCTTATATTCTCTCACATACCCCTACAGTCCTCTTCCCCCTCCTGCTGCTGGCCTGGGATCCAGGTGCTCTGTGGAGATGCAGCAGGGTAGCAAAGCGTCATCTGTGGAAGGGACTCTGCCAGGCCTGGCCAGGGAGGGAGCAGCGAGATGGTGAGGCACAGTACTTCTGTGTAAGGCAATAGCAATAGACTTATATACCCCTTCGCAGTGCTTTACAGCCTTCTCCAAGCAGCTTACACAGTCAGCCTATTGCCCCCAAGAATCTGGGTCCTCACTTTACCAACCTCAGAAGGATGGAAGGCTGAGTCAACCGGTCAGGACTGAACCGTTGGCAGTCGGCAGAATTAGCCTGCAACACTGCATTCTAATCACTGTGCCAACCATGACTCCCTGGGTGAATTGGAGGCTGCGTGGGAGCCAATGTTTGGAGTGGCAGGAGATTGGAGGAAGTGGAGGGACATGGGCTTCCCAGAGTTGCAGTGTGCATTCTGCAGCTCATGATGGCTCCTGAAAAATCAGCCTGTCTATCAATTCACTCTTCTGTATATTTATTTTGTGATTTGAACCTCATTTATTCTTAGAAAAACCACATCAATGGACTTCCTTTAGTCACTCACATTTGCACAATACTCAATCCACATTTGTCACCCATTCATTTAGATCCTATCTTTCCTGTTTTCTCATGCAAACTTAATTCAATCATTTCCACCCTTATTCAATTTCCCTTTATGTTTGTCCTCACATATCCAACTTTCACTTCTATGTAGCAAATTGGGCAGAAACATACTTCTACACTCATTTTTGCTTCTTTTGGCCAATATTTGTTTCAAACTAAGTACTACTCAATACTTTCCTACCGATATTTGCATAACTTAATTTTTTTCTATCAAATGTCCTCTCATTATTGTACATTGCTACAGCTGTTCATTTTATTATTTATTTCCTAATCCAAAGTTATTCTGGTACCCAAGTAAAGTTTGCAGCAGAAACAAACTATTTATTACTCTTTGTTTTGAATGCCAAAACAGTTGTAAAGGGTAGTGGTAAGGCAGAGGGAGAGCAGGTCGTAAATTGGTGGATAAATGCAAGCTGTGTACTTCACAACTGAATGGGCATCTAAAGAATTTTCATCACAACTCAGCCATCAAACCATTAAATTGTACCACTGCTCCAAGTAGAAACAATTAGAGGAATATCCAGCAGAAAAATGTAAGGCTCCATACTATGTAATTACCTATATGAATATTTTGCTAACTGGAGTAAGATATGCAGTATGATTACTGCATTATTTATTGGACAGTTGAATTCATATGGTTGGTGAAGCTCTTTTATTGATACTGGGAATTTGCCCTGGTAGCTGACCGTGTTCCTGCCTTGCATTAAATACCTGGGAAGGAGATATCTGTTCTTATATTTATATCACACATCCTTATATCAGCACTGCAAAAAGAAAACACACACCTTTGTTCTACAATGCAGAAGTTTACAAGCTTTGATAGGGTTTTAGTAGCTTTACAATGTGCTTCATGCAAACCAAAACAGATTCAGCTGCTTTCTAATTAATGCCAAAACCTGGAGGCAAAATGTAACATTTCAGCTCTAAATCATTTGTCTGCATACAGAAGGCAAAGTGATGGAACATAAAATGAAAAGGATAGGAATTGGAAATACAGAATCAGTATTTTTAATCTCTCTCAAATTTGCCACTTCCAAACTTTGGACAGGCTTTGTCAAAGCATGGACTGAGGGAATAATATCTCTGCCAACTTTTGTAATAATATTAGAAAACTGCAATGGCTAGCATTTCAGTTCTATGCAACATAAAAGCACAGTTTGCATTGGGCTTGATAGCCCTAAACATGTGCTCTCCACTTCTACGGTATCCGCATATAAAGCACTCAGTTTGAGAAAACATAGGACATCAAAGCTATTTCACTTCTCAAGCCTCTCTTATGAAGTTAAAGGGATTCCTTCAATATGTGTAGATGTGAATTTGTTCCGAGTGACAGAATATATTCAAAGCCACTAATTACTATTATGTATTCAATACAAACATACTCCAAAAGAGAAAGTCTGAAATACAGATAAGTATCTTTCGCTAGAATAAAGCTGCTGCATGTGAAAAGCAGTACTTCTCAGACTAATCTTTGTTAACATTACTCTCCTCTCCCAGAGAATGGTGCTTTCTTTTCAAACTATACTAACCTTAGCTATATTAAGTAGTATCTCCATCTATGCCACAGTAGAAAAAAAGGAGGCAGAATTGGCCATACTGTATTGTCAATACCGGTTCAGGCTGAGACAATTGCTTTGTTTACGGTTGCATAGTAAACTTATGGTTTCTGACCTGCAAAACCTTATGAGATATTTGGGTCAATTAAATAGTATGTAGTTTACCCTGTTTATGTGCTATTGGGAAGTC
Organism: Oxyrhabdium leporinum; assembly: GCA_032468155.1. Classification (NCBI taxonomy): domain Eukaryota; kingdom Metazoa; phylum Chordata; class Lepidosauria; order Squamata; family Cyclocoridae; genus Oxyrhabdium; species Oxyrhabdium leporinum. The sequence goes on from JANHFL010004845.1 coordinate 96,431, forward strand.
GATGACTATAAACATCAAATACATAAGACAGACCATAAATGTTTTCAACCCAGGAAAGCTGAATGCCACATATATAGTTACAGTAATAGATTCCCTCTATGAACTAAATTTGCGAATCAATATTCAGTCAGGTTACTTTATTACATTTTCTTTAATAACTTTTTTATCTCTTTTTCTTATCATCTACCCCAGAAATCTGATCAATTTCAATGCTCTCAATATACTGTCTGTATCCTTTCAGCCATTATCAATTAATGACACCTACAATAATGTTTTCTGGACTAGAAGATATTATCAATTTACAGCTATGCTGTGCTTTCCTATAATTCAGAACATTCCATTTCCTCAATGCTTCCAGAAAGTGCTGTGAAACATTTGGCAAGCAAATGCACAAATTTTCTTTTCTTTTCTTTTCTCTTTTCTTCCTCCTTCCCTTCCCTTCCCTTCCCTTCCCTTCCCTTTCCTTTCCTGTCCAGTCCAGTCCAGTCCAGTCCAGTCCATTGCTTGTCTTAACACACTCTTTTACCCTCATATAGATATATAAGTGGCAGGTTGTAATTTTTCAGCCCCAACACTCTCCAATCACCATTGTGCTCCCATGTCCTTTTTTAAAAAAATACCTTCAAGTCAATGGTAACTCCTGGAGACAGCCCAGACTAGTCCCTGCAGTTTCCATGCCTCTTTCCTAGGGCCAAGAGTCCGTGCCTCTTTCCTAGGGCCAAGAGAGACTGGTCCAAGATCACCCAGCTGGCTTTGTGCCAAAGAGAAGAGTAGAACTCATAGTCTCCCAGTTTCTTAATGCCTTAACCATTATACCAACAAGTCCTTAGAGGCCAAATAATTAGCTCCTGGCTGCAAACAGATCAGTCATTAGTTCAAACAAAGACCGAACAGGAGGGCAAGCTTGGGGTCCATTTCAGTTTTCTCAGAGGAAAACTAAACTATTATTTCTTGCTCCTGCATAAATGACAATATAAGTAAGAATTAGTGTTGGATATCTTTGCCTGCGTTAAATTCCAACCAGAGAGCAGCTCTCATAGTAAAGTTCATAGTGTTGTCAGAGATAATTCCAGTGATAATTACTTCTCAGAGCTGTTAACTTGTATTCAGGTGTACTCTTTTTCATTTCTTCCACATAACAATCAAAGCAGCAATCGAAAAGTATAGAATTTACTACAATATAGTGTTAGTTTATGTATGCAAGGCCCTTTGAGAAAATAAAAATGGTTAATATACGGTGTATGGGAAAGGATTCAGCTTTTCCACACTGGTGATGATTACTGTCTACTTTTAACATGAGAGAGCTAATTTGAGCTTTTATTGTGATTGATTTTCATTGATGCTGATATTTATTTAGTCCTTTTATGCAGGATCTGGACTTTACTGTTAATTGTTTTGTATTTATCTCTCTAAGTTTTGTTTTATATTTGATCTTGTACGCTCAAAGAATCTGCCAGATCATCACCGCGCAGACATAATGGTGTTTTACTTAGAAGAAACTGTAATAATGTATTGGGGAAAAAAATCAAATACATACCAATTGTACCCCAAATTCTTGTAAGTCAGACTTAACATGCCTGATTTATCTTATTTTTGTTTGTTTGTGCCTTTGAGTCATTTTTGACTCAATTGCCTGGACTAGTCCTTGCAGTTTTCTTCACAAGGGGATTTGGAAATGACTTCTACCTAGGGCTGAGAAAGTGACTGGCCCAAAATCATCTCAATCCCTTTGTGCCTAAAATGGGACTAGAAATCATAGACTCTCAGTTTCTAGTCTCATGCCTTAACCATTACACCAGCCTGGCTCTATTAGACAAAGACTCTATTATCTGAGCTACAGGAATACATCATGAGGTTATTCAGTGGTAGTGGAATACATGTTTATCACCTACTGACAGCTTTACATCACTCTCACCCTCAATTAGATTTTTATATTGCACTTCCTCCTGAATATTATTACAAACAAAGCTAACATTAGCGGTGAGCCTGAGGAAATTTAGGCTGTTGTTCTGAAGTCCCAAGAATGTTTCTTCGCCGGTTCTGGATTTTGCTTATAGAAAATTTATATGTAAAGATGGAAGGGGTCCACTCTTCTCTAGAAGTCTTTGCGCATAAAGAAACATCAAGATAGGCTTACTTCTAAGCATTACATATAAATGAAAACTTGGGAGACTCACACTTCTCTTGGCATATTTCTCTAAGAAACAGCTGCAGAAGCCTTCCTTTTTGACATTATTATCAACGTAATAACATCATACCGAAAAATCTGTAGGTCTTAAGGGGCAGAGGAAATCGTGAATTAAGAGTTTTCCTTTTGTTGGTGTGCTGCCACATACCAGCACAAAGATGAGTTACACGTGTTCGGTGTCTCAACTACAGTGACCAGTGATCACTCCTATTTCCGAATCCCCTCTCTCTTCAAAAGGCAGGCCATGCTGATTGGAAAAATCAAAGCTGTTCTGCTTGCCTGCAAAAGACAGAAACAAGCAGCTGGGTTTTCAGGACAAGAAAGTTATTTATTAAATGCGCAAATGTCCAAGAAATGTGAAGATGCAGTATGTGACCCAGACAAGCATTTTTCTCAGAGGAAATGATTCATGTTGACTAACAGCCTGAATAAGCTTACTGCATCCAGCACTTCTGGGCTCATAAGCATCCTATACTGCATTCACCAACAAACACTCATTCTTTCATCTTATTAACCAACAAACTTCAACCTTACTTAATGGATGAGAAACTGAGGTACTACAGACAACAGGTTCCCTTTTTAACATGCACCAATACATCTGTTATCTCTCCCACACCTTTAAGTTCAAAATCACATTTTGACCTCCTGCTTACTCTTACCTGATCAAAATACTAAAGTATGAATTTAGTGAGTATTGTAAAGTATGTTCAATGTGTCTCTGACATATGGAGGCAATTACTATAAATATGACATTCATTCACCTAGTCTACTTACTATAAATATGAAACATGATGGATTTGTTTGCATAAACATGGAACGATAAAAATGACAGTCTACGTTTGAAATGAAATAATGATATGTAATATTTGAAACAAGAAGTCATTCAATATTCACAGATGGAACAATCATAAAGCAACTCTGTGACTTAACGCAAAATCAAATATTTATCTTTGACTCTTTAACAAATGTTATTTACTCAGGCACTAACCATACTGAATAATATATATTATTTTCATTGAGACTGAAAAAAAGATACTGGTAAATCTATAATAAAAATATCATTTTGTATATCATTTATTCCACGTTGCTTGCCAATTATTATTTTTTTGCATTTTCTTCTTAAAAGTCTTTCCCGGTTGCCTAAATCTTAGATCAGAATAGCATTCTTTTGAATTGCTGTTTTCATTTGTTTCAAATTTTATTCTCATCCCATTCTTTAGTGTTATAATAGTATTATGTCTTAACTGGAAAGACTTGTATTAATGTATTCTTCTCCCACCCAAGGCCCTTCAGATGCGTTTTGTCATACCTAATCAAGCAAATTATGAAACGTGTAGTATATTTAAAGAGTATTAAGCTTGATGGGAGAAATTGCACTAAAGAATGTTGGCATCTTACTTCAGACTAAGTAGTAATATTTCCATGCATGATCCTAAAATTTAAGGACACAAATTGTTTGAATGGCCATTTACTGGTCACTTCCAAATGAGTTTATTTGGAAACTTATGTGGCTGTTTATCTTATACCAAATAATCCTAGCTGGCTCACAATAATATTAAACAGACAATATACTCACAATATAAATGAAATCGCACAACACATCTAAAAATAGTGTTAAAATATTTTATTTTAAGGTTTTAGAATTAATAAAGAACATAGCTTTCCCTCTATTTCAGATATTTAGGCAGATAATTAAAATACTAACTAAATATACGAAGGTGATATCAGTAGGAGGGATCCCCAAACTGCTGAGGAATAAAAATCTGTAGAGGTTTTCAACTAATAATACAATAAGATTATGCTCACAAGCAACAGTCATTTGATAAAAACTGGAAAACCTGAAGGTGAAAGAAAATTCTTATGGCTGCAATCTTGAATAGCAGCATTCTATATTATAATGTTTTGTTGCAGATATTTCTTATATGAGATCATAGGAACTGAGTGTTGCTGTTTGCCATGATTTATTAATAACTGTCAGGCCTTCAGATAAAATTTTCAGTCAACAAGCAAAATCATACCTGGTTATATGAATACCACTAAGATCTCTCATATGATTTTTGCAGTTGGTTGATATATTGGTTTGGTTATTATGTTTTGCCAATTATTTATTGAATTAGATTTTTTTTTAACCCCGGGACTAGTGAAATGTTTGAGCAATTTTTTGAAGTTCATTTGTGTTAGTACATTTTCCAAAAACAATAAAAATTTTGAAAGACACCCATTTTTAACATTAAATATATCCATATTAGGCATTATTATTATTCAAATAACCTTTATATCTCTTGATATGTCACTTGTAAGGAATCCACAATTATTCAAGTACAACTTAATACAGTAAGATCTGTGGACTAGATTATGACATTAATATGGCCTATAAATGTAACATAGCTAATTATTCAGATATCTTCCTATTGGTCTTTCATTGAAAAACCTTCTCAATTTCATTTCAATTCCTTTGTTTATAGTCCAAGACCAATCATAAAAACATACCAAATAAAGTTACAAGATGGGACTGTAACAGCAGCATTAAGAAAGCACCGAAACAAATGACAGAAATTTTGCAATCTCCCATCAATAGCTATGGCTTATAGAAGGTCGCAAACCCTTTTATATTCAACTACATAGAGTAGTTTTAATAACTGATTTACATATATGTTTATTCATTAGTGAACATATATTTAGTCCGTATAGGTTAGATACTTATTGATGAAAATATCATGACACTGGCATATACAGTGGTACTTAAAAGCTAATGACGCCTTTGGAATGTTTAATATTCCTACATAAATGTGACCTAAAATGCGTTCGGTTCTCCACACAAGCCTTAAAACTAGATAAAGAGAATCCAATTAAACAAATGAGTCAAAAACATTATACCTGTTCATTTATTCATTGAGGAAAATGAGCCAAAGCTTTACAAATAAATCACAAATAAAATGGTAGCAGGGAACAACTATTTTAAATTTCACTATGTAAAACCTCTCTGTCGTAACTAATTATATAATTCATAGGTTCTTCACTTGGTGGCAGCACCTAACTGAACTTGGCAGATTTTGAAAAAACTAAGCAGAATCAGACCTGGTTTGTATTAGGATAGGAGACTACTAGGAAATTCCAAGGCTGTAAGCTACAATGGGAAGCTGGAAAAAAACACCCTGAAATAAGGCAACCAAAAAAATGCTTCTGTATTGTTACCAAATGAACAACATGGATATGGCTGTCTAGTGCCCTACAGCCAAGCTTCTTTAAGGATACCATTATCATTTACACTGCTGTTATCTATACATAGTTTTAATATTTTCCGATTAAACTGTTAAAAAAGGAAGACAATATAACATGATTCTATTCCTTTTCAGATCAACAACCATCAAATTATCCACCAAATGTTTAAAATAGCAAGAGAAAAAATAGATTCAAAATATGATCACGGAGATTCCTGATTCATCTTGCCAAATTTTATATCCAAGATTTTATCATCTGAATTCCATATTTAAGAGATGTCTTGAGATGTCTTCTTTCTTTACTCTCTTTATCTCATTAATAGGGTAAATATTCTATTTATCTCATGAATGGGCCAAATATTCATCATTTGTTTCTGAATACATACACACACACCCTTCTGCATTGAGGACCTGACAGGGATTGTTGGACCTAATGTATCAATGGCCTCCTCTCTACGAATACAGGTAGTCCATAATTTATGACCGTAATTGAGCCTGGCAATTATGGTCATAAGTTGTGGGTCATCTCATGAACAACCTGATTTTATCACCTTTTTTTGTGATGGTCATTAAGCAAAGGCAGCAGTCATAAAGCAAACCCATTGGACTGGAAGTAAACGTTGGTTTCTGGCAAAAATGTAAACTATAGTAAATGGGAACTGGGTTGTAAGTAGCATTTGGGGGGGGGGATTTTGAATGGTCACTAAGCAACTGGTCATAAGTTGAGGACTACCTGTATTAGTTTGAGAAGCACTTAAGAAAATTCAAGGATATTTTTCACATTGCTTTCCTCTACTTTATTTATTCGGGAAATCTGAGAACCAAAAGGGGATGCCTTTTTTAAGCATTCTAGCTTCCCAAAAGCTTCTGAGATTTTTAAAGGCTTTTGCTGCTTGTAAAGCCTTTTAATATTCTTTCATCTCTTCTAAAACTTTATTACTTGGATTATTTTTATTATTCAATTCTAACTGTCTGGTCCTTTGAATTAACCCCATCTTGCTTTTGTTTTTCAGTTTATTGATGCAGGAAGAGAACTGATGGTAACACTTTATATAAAATTTATTTGTATCCCAAACTGTAAATAAGGATATATGAGCAGCATTAATATGGAAGTAACCTGTTAAAATAGCATTTATTATACTAATATAATTCTTATTTTAATAAAACTTTTTATTCTTCTAACATTAAGAACAAAAGAAATTACAGCCATCAAACTGCCATGGAGAAGTACTATAATTCCTATGACATTATTTTTTTTCTTGGTAGCTCAGAAATGATAGTAAACTTCCTTTAAAATAGAATATAAGCTCATGAAATTATATATATATATCTGGGTAGGAACTAATATATATATATTAGTTCCTACCCAGATATGCTTACTTAAAACATCTATAGCATTTCCATGTCTGGAGATAAAAAGTAAACTTAAAACAAACAAAAGAACAACCTCCAATCACTTATTTTTTTTCTGCAGAGAATTTAACTGACTAGAGGTGACCAAATAACTCAGGGGTGTCAAACTCGCAGCGTCATGGTGGCATCACGTGACGCATCGGGACTTTCCCCCCCTTCGCTAAACCAGGTGTGGGTATGGCCAGCCTGCGGGCTGCGAGTTTGACAGCCCTGAAATAACTGATTATTTACAGAATGAAATCCTACATCACATATCAAATTCTAACTCCCATATTATGGCAGCCATACGCAGATACTTCTAATTTTTCCCTGTTCAGATTTTCTAACTCTTCTGATCTAAGAGACATCAGTTTATTAGGGCTTCTATCAACAACTGTTTCTTATATCTCATGCTTGGACCATCTATAATAGGATTAGCCACTTTGGCTTCTGTTGACTTCTTTTTTCCTTGCCTATATTTCCAATCAATGGTTCTTGCTTTCATATTAAATGAACTGGAACTACTAATAAAAAGCTAAAGTTAAATATGTTGGGCATATTAAATGTCTAATATATTTAACTTTAGCTTTTTACTAGTAGCTTCAGCGAAGTGTTAGATTTTACTTCATCTAATATTCAGTATCTGTTCGTTCTGTGGTCTATGGTATTGTTCATGATTTTCAACAGTGTTACTCCTAATTAGTGTATCAATGCTTGATTTATGATTTGCAAGACAAATACTAAAGAATAGGAATCCAAAGGGAGACACCAGGATGGCAACAAAGTTTGAAAAAGTGTATTAAGAAATTGTCCCAGAATATACTCACAGCACCAGGTAGTCTATCCTTAATTTGCTGGGTGATGGAAATGATGGTCTCTAGAATTCAATTCACAAAGGTTGCTTTCGTTGGGAAAGTTTTATAGCCCTACAACCTCTCTTTCCCCCTCTACCCAGAGTTGCTTAATAAAAGTATGTTATAATATTATACAATGATTAATAAATGAATACTAAATATCAAAGCTGAAAAATTATGGCATAAATTGGCTGTGGTGATCCCAGTGGTTATCTGCATACTGGGTACCATACTGAAAAATCCTGAGCAGCACTGATAAATCTGCATACTGCAGTCAATTACAAAGAGACCACATTGCTTGGATTCACAATATATTATGCCTATACATTAGGGCATCCTAGGTTCTTGGGAAGAACTTGATGTGTAGAAAGGTGAATACCAGCTGAAGAAGTGGCAGCTGTGATTTTACATTTTTGTGTATATAATGATAATTTAATGCCAAATTCAGTCTGAACATCTGGCTTACTGTGCAATGAACTGTAATAATAAAAAATATTTGCAATATGTTCTTATTTCCCAGTAATATCAAACCAAAGCTATAGCTTTGCTTGGTCAGCCAAACGACTTCTTGGTTGGATGCATACATACACTAAATTATAATTTTATTTAATTTTGGCTTAATGCAATCTATGAATACACAGGTTTGATCTCAGATTAGTCTGTAGGAATGCAGTCTTAATAATCAACAGAATCTCTTATTTGTTTAACAATATTTATAGGCTGCTTTAATCCATATAAACTCTGGATGGCATACAATAGTTTAAAATATAATGCATTTTTCAAAAAATCTTATATAATAGTATTAATGGTAAACTAACTATTATGACCACCAAAATGAAGCCCATGACAAAAGTTCACTAAAAACTGTCTTACTTTATCCCACTTCCAAAGGCAAGGTGTTCCATAAAAATGGAATTTATCAAGGAGACTGTTGCCAGATTCATGCCCTATGAATTTTGCAAAGGGGGATCCTGAATAGTAGTTCTGTGAGGTAGTCCAAACAAGAAGCACTCCTAGATGAACTAATTCTTCTTTATTGTAAGATTACTTAAACAGAATCTTGCAACTCTGAAAGTACATCTCCCCCCACCGTCCCTTTATAACCCAACAAACTAGGGAGACATTTTTGTGGGCTAAGGTGCTTCTTCTCTGACTGTTCCCCTGGCTGCAGCTCTTCTCTGTCTCCCATTCCTACATATCATTACATCTCCCTAGATATCCTAACCCCACGGGCAGATTTCATTTTGGCAAAGCATTTCTTGATATAGACAGATAGTCCTCATTTAACAATGCTAATTGGGACCAGAAACTCTGCGGTTAAACAACCCGGTGACTAGCTGAAAAGCCATGGGACTGCACTGCTTAGCAATGGCAGTTCCAGCAGTCATGACTGCCATCGTTAAGTAAAGACTGCATCGGTTGTTAAGAGAAGAGCTCACATGACTGTGACTGCTTGCCAGCTTCCCCCATTGACTTTGCTTGTCAGAAGCTGGCAGGGAAGGTTGCAAATAGCCAAAGCATAACCACAAGATGTTGCAATGTTGTAGTTATGAGCTGGATGCTGCCTGGATTACAATCCCATGACCGTGGGGATGCTGCACCAGCTGTAAATATGAGGACCGGTCATAATGTGGACAAGTTCTACAATCATAAGTTCAATCAGTCATTGAACAAGGACCACCTGTAATCTAACATTGCATCAAGATGGGCTTTAAAGACAATCACCAGCACTTTGAATTGCGCCTGGAAGCTATTCTGAAGTTATTCCAGTGACTTCAGAATCACTCTGAACAGATGGGACAACCCCTTCAGCCATCTTGTTTCTGCCCAGCGAACCATTTTCAGCTTTTGGATCATCTTCAAAGGTTGCCTCATTTAGGAAAGATGGACACTACAGAATAATAACTATCCTTATAATCAAACAGAAGTGAACGGAAGCATTAAGAGGTAGATTTAATATGGGGTAAAGTTAATCTATTATGTAGAAAAATGACAATTAGCAGGATTGCTAGGAAAAATCTACTGCCCAGTATAGTAAAGAATAGAAAATAGGTAGATTTAACATAGAAAACAAGTAATACAACCTCTCTTTTCCCCCTACATTTTATTGGGCACACTGAAAGTGATGGATTCCTCAAAAGCAGCAGCATTTTATTCTTAATTCAGAATACTTCAGAGTGGCTTTCCAAATTTATGTAGGAATATGATGGGAGTTTGATCTCTCTTGCTAAATTTTAGAATAATGATTTCCTGTATCTCACCATTGATGCCTAAACACACACAGGGCACAGAGGACAATTTTATACTTCTTTGCTACAACATATAATGCTGCCAGGTTCTACACAGCAGCACTTACTGTAAAATCCATCAGAAGATGATCTGTGTCATCAACCAGTTTTAATGAACACCTAGTTCAACGTCCTAGAGTGCTTCTTATTGTGATAGATTTAGTTGACATGCTCTCCTACACCCATCTACTGCTCCTTTCCCTCCTTTTAGATTCATCTTAGATTTTATTAGGTTTTGGTTTTTATATTTTTAAGCTTTTTATATAACAGTATAATGTTTTATTTTGAGATATATTGTATGCTTTTTCATTTTGTTATACCATACCCTCCTTACGTTGTTCTTTGATTGTAATAAAATATTTGTTTTGATTTTCACTACTGTATAAGCAAGCCCCAGGATAGAAGTTTTAATTTCAGTGATTTTAACACCTCAAGTTTTTCTTGAGCTTGAAAAATGACAGAATAGTTTCAAGAAAGATGTTTATATTGCATAATTGTTGATAAAACAGTATATAAACAGTAATTACCGAGCCAATTTTGGTATGTAGAAGTACATCCAAAATGTATTTTAAAGTAGCCACTGAAGCTGCCATGAATTCACTTTATAAAGCTATTTGATTAACATTTAGGACATAACTTGCATGACAAATTTCCACTTCTGACAAACCACAGTAACTACAACCAAGCTTTAGCCAACTGCAATAAATTTATCCAATCCCGTCTATTTTAGAAATGAAAACATTTGATACTGGCTTCATTATAAAGCCCAAAAGGGTTAAGCAAATGATTTAAATTAATTCCCAGTTCTTCTCTAAAATCTTTATTTTTATAGTACTCATGATTCATAAAGAGGGAGAGGGGGAAAAGATTTCTACTGAAAGAAAATTAAGTCTGGTAAGTCCATTAACAAACCCCCAGTGAACCTATGTGAATCACATACTTAATGAGTTGATAGGATCCTCACCAGAAAGTCATCTCCCCATGTTCACTATTTCCAAATTCCCAGATGGAACTTTGAGACCATTACTTCTCTAATTTGTAGTGTTAATAGCTTTTGAAAATAGTCCCGAGCAGTAGCCAAAGCTTTTAAGCATTTTACTTTCCAGCTGCAGCCCCTTTATAAAAAAACTAAATGGTCAGGAGACAATGTGAACAATTGTGTACATATTTTTCTGAATACAGTTAGGCCAATAAATCTTATCCTAAACTTCTGCAGAGTTCTTTCTCTCTTTCTCTTCTGTACTTCTCTATATCCAATATTCTCAATTTCTTATCTTAAGCTGAAACACAGCAGCTCATTTGGCAAAGAAATACGCATTAAAATTATATTAAAAGTATACAGAATACCAAGCAATTAATCTCTTTTATAATGAGATAAAATGGTTTATAATAAAAAAATCCCTAGTTATAAAATAACACAACTAGATTTCTCCAGGTGTTTAGTTGTCATATTTGAAGTTTACTGATCTAATATATTGAAGAGCTGAATTAAGAATGTGGGAAAAGCTCCATAACTAAGAGACAACTTCCGTATTTCAAACATTCATCAAGGATTTAATAGCCAACTGGTAGTTTCCTAGCAATTCCTAGGATACCAGAATAATGAAACAGGCAATGATCCAAAGGAGTTTCAAAAACTAGTGACCCTTTTGGTAAAATTATCCAGCTATAATCAACTTTTGATTGTTATCACAAAATGATTTGAACAGGGTTTCTCACTGCGGCCAGTCTATATGCATTATTTGAGGAACAGAGAAGCAAGGAGATTTATTTGTATGTTCATGTAATAACCTAAATTAGGCTACTTTTAGACGAGTAATTCCACCACAGATGTTTGAAATCCTGTAGCACCACTTGTATAACAACATGGTAAATGGCCTTTGTAATCCAACTGCATGCACTAAGTATAAATTGATAATATTCAGGCCATCTGTGGAATTTCCTTGCATTCTTTTAATTTCTTGCCCAATCCCTGATAAACAACTCAGCCTTAGTAAATGTTCCACCTTTCCAGGGAGAAGAATATTGCTTGTTCAGGTAAAAAAACCTGGCACGCAGGTAGGGCATCTCCGCTTTAAAAAAATCCATTAAATTCATCTGTTCTTGGTAAGGTTGGCATTTAAGTGTTTGTATCATGAATTATTAAAACTTTAAAAGCAATGGTTTCCAAAGCTTTCTTCCTTCAAGAAAGTCTTCCATGTTGTTTTGAAAGAGAACTTCTGTATGTTTTTTACATGTTCCAGAGTGCATATTTCCAGTTTAGATAACCAGGTCTGAGTAACACTAAGCTATACTAAGTGGGATAAAGGTAGATTCTCTACCTTTATCCCACTATCCGCTAACACACAAGGAACTACATACAAATCATTACCGATACTCAAGCTCACAAGCTCATCACTGATTACTGTAGTTTGATGGAACTGGACCATTGTTTAATTACATACTGCATCTACATGGAATACAGCTCTGGTCTTTATATAGCATCACTGTTACTAAAATTTGCTGAGGTGGTACAATGCAAGAAGTAATTGATAGTCATGGGTAAACTGTCTTCCTGCCCTTCTGGGAATCAGACTTCTCTAAAATAATTAGGAGCCCCATGTCATAATGATTTCTGCTTGCTTCAATAACCCCTAAGGATGTATATCCTATCTCAGGGGTGTCCCAACTTGGCAACATTAAGACCTGTGGACTTCAGCTGGCTGGCTGAATTCTGGGAGTTGAAGTCCAGAAATCTTAAAGTTACCAAGGTTGGACACCTCCACCTTATATACTAAGGTATATAATTTTCATCTATCTATTCTTTATTGCAATCAATGACCCGCACAAAATAATAGCAGCACATAAAAAAAACAAAAGTAATAAGGCAACTAATAAAGGAACAAACATAAAGCTGAAAATACCAGGTTCGTGTGAATTCTTGAACTCAGACTTAAAAACTCTGAAAACAAGAGGTAAAAGAGGCTCAGTTGTGATGAGATATTTTCTCTGTACTTATACCTAAATTATGGATTTTCTAGAGGTAACTTTTGTCCCCTTATCTCCTTCCCTTCTGATAACCAATTAAGATACTTTGATTCCAACAACTTTTGACTTCTGGGTTGAGGTGCTATTGTGCTGACCCATTGTTTTTAAATTCTATTTATTTGCTGAATTTGTCAGTTTTACTGCTATTGTTTTGTAATGTTTTGTTGTTCCGCAATTTATTTTCCAATTTCAAACTGCCCTGAGACACCTGAGCACTGTACTTATGGTGTAAAGGCAGAATATATCTTAACCAGACAGACACTTGAAGGGAATGACAAAGTTGAAGTCTGTTGTATGGTAACTATTACAAAATATATATTAAAATGCCCAAATGCAGTCCTATGAGGGGCTATTTTGCTTTCAGATATGCCTTTTAATATATTCCCAACAAAGCCAAAAAAGTCAAAACTTCAGGAATTACAGTCACTTTTAAAAGCACCAACTATTATGTCTAATTGAGAAAGTCTGCATGCCAATTTAGTATAGTGTAAGATGCCGCCCTGGAAACCAGAAGACTTATGAGTCTTCTTAGCCATGAAAGCCATCTGGAGTACTTTGGGCCAGTCGCTCTTTCTCAGCCAGCCTACCTCACAGGGATGTTGCTGTGGAGAAAACAGGAGGCAGGATTATGTTCACCACTTTGAGACAGGGAGATACAGACAGATAAAAAGATATGATAAAAATCTAACGATAATAATAACATTGATGATCAAGCTCTCCAAGCTTGATTTTTGAGTTCTGGCTATTTTATTACCTTACAGAGTAATATCTTCTGTGAAGGAGTTTTGAAGAAACGAAGTTCATTGATAAGTAGGGTGTGAAAGCCTTCTGTGTTGCTTGCTTTGAAAGAGGATGAACAGGATGGATCACTGGGGAAGAGTGAAACTGGGAAACGCTTCCCCAGTTTCTAGCCTGATGTCTTAACTCTTGTGGCATTGAAGTAGATTTTGATTATTAGGTTGATATGGAGATGTTTATAGTTCGTTTATCTGTTGGCTTTTTGTTGTGTGATGGTGGATAATTTCCTATGTGCTAAACTTATGTGTTAATGTTGGGTTTGGGGAAATATATTTTGATAAGATTCAGTGTCTACATGCTTGCATCAAAGTGCCATGTTTTTAAGAAACCACTTGCATATTTTTTTTTACTCTGGCTTTTCTACCCGTCCTTGTTTCCATTCCTTCTCAATTGAGGTTATGACTGAGGAGGAGAGAGATTAGCAGTTTTGTCATATCTCCTGGAGAGCCATATTGGTTTATTGTTTAAGGCAGGGGTGTCAAACTTGCGTCATGTGACGTATTGGGACTTTTCCCCCCTTTGCTAAACTGGGTGGGGGCGGGGCCAGCACATGATGCATCTGGCCCATGGGCCGTGAGTTTGAGAGCCCTGGCTTAAGGCACTAGGCTAGAAACTGTGAGATTGACTTCTACTCCTGCCTTAACACAAATCGTAGGCCAGTCAATCTCTCTCAGACCTAGTAAAGAAACAAGGGCAAACTTTTTCTAAAAAAAAAACCTTGCCAAGAAAACGGCAGAGGCTAGTCCAGACAGTTGTCAGGCCACGCTTATCTTCTGACAGCTAGCTGGTGTTCATGAATACGTTCCGCTGAAAATTCTTAAACTTACTATTTTACTTGTATTGGGGTTTGGAGAATTTTGTAGGGATTGATTTGTGCACAATTGTTCCAAATAGCTAGAGTAAGTTGCTAGCAGATTCTGCAAGATCTTTGCTCTAAATGAGGGCTGTCTGTTTCATGGGTTGTAATATTTGCTGTTGGTTTTAGTAATATGTACTTTTTGATTAATGTGTGTGGGTATCTATTGTGTTAAAATATATCATGTGGGTAGATTATTTCTCCTTTCTTTAATTTCAGTGTGCTCCCAGAGTGCTATGGCTCATCTGAATAGGGTCTTTATTTTTGGTTTTCTGTGTTACTATTGTTCTGTGGTTTGCTTTCCACTGGATTTGTGTTTCTACTATGTTGATGTTTCTTCTAATGAGGAAAATGTCTAGCAGTGGTAGCCTGTTTTTTTCTTTTGTAAATATGATTCCATCTAACATATAGTCCATTAAGTTTTATTTTCTAAGTATTCTTTTTTAAATATGAAAAGGATGTCAACTACATAGCACATCCATGTTAATTGGTTGAATTCCTAGGAGGATTATAATTTCTTATTGCACTACTGCTTCAGCTATGAGTTCTGAGATGGTGGATCCCTTCGCAGACCCTTTGATTGGTTCATGAATTTATCTGTAAATTGAAAACAATGACTGTAGCATAGATCTTGTAAGATCCAAAGGTTTTGCTTTCTCTCTGTGGGTACAAATGTATTCAATTAAGGTTGGGTGTTTTGTATAGAAGAATACATTTTTTTTTTTACTAGTTTGGGGACAATTGATGTGAAAAGAGCAGTGATGAAGGATATCTTATTTTGTGCTCTTCTATTCTAAGGTCTTTTATCATTTTTAAAGCAGTTTAATCAGAGCTGATGAAGTATTCACAGCCATTTACCAAGTACCAATAAGGGCATTCAGGACAAGATGTCAGGTTTATGTATTTTTTGGCTGTCTATAGAACTGTGAGAGGATAGTTGCGCTGTTTTTCACCATGTGTTGCTCTTGTTTTGTGATTTATCCATTTTGGCTAGTATGCTAAAGATTTTCTTAATTTGATTGTCTAGTTTTTATACAGGATTGTTTATTGGGTGGTAATTTTCATAGCCATTTGATAGTCCTGTAGCTTTTTTTTGCTTATAATGGATACATTTGCATACCTTCTATTATAATAAAAATGTGTTTAACAAGATTTGACTACAGTGGATAATTTATAGCTTTATTTTGCTGTGCTTTCTGAATTCTCTATCCTACATCATTTTTACACAAAAAAGTAATCTTTGAACAGTTTTTTTTAAAGATTTTTAACCAGTTCTTGAATATGCTTCTTCTTTTGATTGTTATCATTTTAAAAACAAAGCTGGTAGCTTAAAAACACAGGATTTGTTTTGCTAGCATGTATCATTAAGATTGTTACATGCAAACAAGATGCCATATTTCCCAAGAGTGTCACCTTCACACATCCTCAGGGGCTCCTTTCAGAACAGCAAGTTCCTTGCAATCCCACGTGCCCATTCATTTTCATGCATTCCCAATATTTTGTTTACTGTTAGAATGTACAAAGCGGAACCTGCAACAATCTGAAACCTCATGTGTTATATTAGAGGAAAAAAACAGAACAGGGTGTTCGTGTGCATATGCTTTGCAATTATTAAGCAGGCTTTCTTCTTTGCTGTTTTCTACGGTCTTGTCTATAAGCTGCATTGGTTCTTTTTGCATCCTAAAGTTCCAATTGGATTGGCAGACATACCTTGTTGATTCACAGAGAGGGAAGGAAAACTTATATTTAGAACCTTTCTGTGTGGGCATTTATCAGATCTTAATCATAAATTATCTGCCTATTTTCCCCCCTCCTTGAAGTGGAGCTTTACACCTCCGCTTACTGAACTAAATTTGAGAGCAGAATTCGACTTTCCTTTTCTGTTACCAGCAAATGCCTCCCTATCCTTAATAGATACTTGAGAATATGATGATCTGCACACCTTTTGGCAATTCAATAACAGAGATATGTCCTCACTTGTACAGCCACAAGCTGCTAGAAAAAAAGAAATCAGTTCTTTAGTCGAGTTAGTCACCTGGGACTTTGGGACACGTCTAAACTGTGAACGTTGCTTGAGGCTACTGTTTTTCTGCTCAACTTTGTTGTTGTTTTTATCTTTAGTTGACAACTTGATAAACACTGAGTGTTAGTTACAGGCAATTTGCCTACTTTTATGGATTATTGTAGGAGAGCCAGTTTGGTCTAGTGCAGGCTGTCAAACTCGTGGCCCGCAGGGTGGATGCGTCACGTACTGGCCATGCCCACGCCCGGTTTAGCAAAGGGGGAAAAAGTCACAACACATCATGTGACGACGCCATGATGACACAAGTTTGACACTCCTGGTCTAGTGGGTAAGGCATCAGGTTAGAAAACAGGAGGCTGAGTTCAAGTCCCATGAAAAGCCAGCTGGGTGACTTTGGGCCAATCTCTCTCCCTCAGTCCAACCTACCTCACAGGATTGTTGTGGGGCAAAATAGGAGGAGAAAGGGGTGTTTGACATATTCGTCACCTTGAATTATTTGTAAACATAGTAAATGTGGGATACAAATAAATTAAATAATAAAAATAAACTAAATCATTTTTCTGGTTTCATCCTGCTGGCTTAATAGTAGACCTAGTTCTTGAGAAATCTTGTTACACACAGGAATTATACTATTTTTTAAGCCTGACTTAAGTTAGCGATAATAGGAAGGCATTCTGCACTAAAAAATGTACAAACTTCACAACAATTTTTTGAGCCTGGGTAAATGAGAAAAATCTGAATTAGCACACATTTGCCGAAAGGTTGTGTCTGTACTGCTTTAAAATGTTTAATAACTAATGGAAAATGTACTGATAATCATATAGCTTTACAAGTTTTCTTTGAATAGGGATTTACTGCTTCAGAGCCACTGATATAGGATAATGATCCAATCACTGATCCAGCTATTCTAGTACTATTGATACTAACAATAGCTCCCCAGGTTTTCAAGCAGGGCTTTTTTTGACTTGAAATGTGGAAGGTTATACCTGGAACTTCTTCAACTATATCACTGACCAATAGGCCGTCACTTACTGAATTTCATCTAACTCACTGTTATCCCTATACTGCCATTCTTCCTCTTTCTGCAAAAACAGCCTAGTATTGAGCCATATGCACTCTGAACTGGAACAGTCCTTAAACAATTTTGCTGTAAGATCTGCAGTGTGGGAAGAAAAGGTTGCAACTCCTTTGAACTGTTTATTTTCTGGTTCAAAAATATTGAACCTACCAGAAAAGAAAGATGATATGTTTCACAAATCCTCTCTAATGAATAATCAAGGATTGGAAGGAAGGCTTTTTTCAGTATTATTTAAACAACCCCCTTGCCCCAAAACCAAAACACGGAATTTTATTTATTTATTTATTTGTTTGTTTATTTACCACCCATCTCGTAACAAAACAACTCTGGGTGACTTACAGTATTAGAACAAATAAATATCTCTTCAACAATAACAATACAAATAAGAATACATGTAGTCTTCGATTTACAACCAAGACTGGGAGCAGAATTTCTGTTGCTAAACTAGGTGATTGTTCAGTGAGTCATTTCTGATTTTAAACCTTTTTTTGTAGTGGTTGTTAAGCAAATCATTTAGCTGTGAAGCGAACTGTGCAACCATTAAGCGAATCTGTCTTCCCCAATTGATTTTGCTTTTTGGTAGCTGGTAAGATTGCAAATGGCAATCACATGACCCCGGGATGCTACAACATATGCCGGTTTCCAAGCTCTTGACTTTTTTTTTTTTATAATTTTTTTATTTTATTTTAATACAAATCTTCCATTATACGGTGTGTCGTCTGGGTACAAATATTTGCAAAGATAATTAAAAATACAATTCTATTCTTATATTAATATTTACTGATTATATAATATATCATTCA
>JANHFL010004847.1:29352-43169 GCA_032468155.1 Oxyrhabdium leporinum
CCCCTCTTCCCATCCACCCCCCACCCCACCCCTGCAAAAATTTTCTTCTCCAAGCAAAACAGCTTTCTGCAAAAGGCGAGCCTTCACGCCTGGACCCCGTCGGATGCGGGAGGAATACGAAAGCCACGTTCGGTCTCAATTGAGTGGTGGGGGGTGGGGTTTTTTTTTTTGGTTTTGGTTTTTTTTTTTCCAGAGCGCAAAACAAAAGCTTTGCAATGAGATCAGCATCTGATTTGAGGAGCGGAGGGCTTGGTGGTGCGCTAACAATGAATGTTTACTCCACCAACTAGCTGTACTCTTTGCTACCCAAGGGATGAGGAAGTAATTTAAAACCTCCCTTTAGAACCGCGAAGCTGGAATTCACGCTCCTCCGAGGATACGCTCTGCTCAAGACAGGATGAAGAGAAAGCCAGCCAACGTTAACTGCTTCAGTTCCCTGGATTTGTCTAGACAGAGTCTTAAAAAGGATGGGGGGGGGGAATGCACCCGCTGCTTCAGAAGTCCCTCGGGTAGTTAAAATCCAGCAGATTTTGGGAAGAATGACTGTGGAATCGCTACGAATTCGCACACTGGAAACACCGGCCCAATTATAGCCACTAGAATGCAGCTTAGACTGAATTTCAAAGGTAATTTCCAGAGATAGAGAATCGGCACAGGGGGGCTTAATACGACGGGCAAAAGGAAAAGGCAGAGATAGGGGAAGGGAAAATTAATTATCTTTTTGCACAAATCGTATCTCGTGATGGCAGAGTTTTAGAAGTGGTGTTGGGGGATGGGGGGGGGCAGGAAATTGATGGGAATTGATGCTGAATGCAGCATTTACTATCCCTAATAACTGGCCAAAAGGGAAAAAAAAACAACCACAAGGCGTGTAAAATCTGAAATATTCAGGTTAAGGAAATATGCCTGTTAATATATACATAGCTAGCATCATTTGAATGGTTTTCTTCATTCCACATTCCTTCCCGTGGGTTTTATAGCAGGGGTTTTTTTTTTAACAGTACGGAAGCTATTTCCTACTGTTGAGGGGTCAGACTTCGGAGGACACCCCCACGCAGGGTTCCTGCACATCAAAATCCAGGTTCCAGCGTCTCCAACCCTCACCTTGGAGAAGTAGCCAACAAGGTGACAGCCCTTCATATCATTTTGCGTCAGCACATAAAAAAGAAATGGCTCCACGTCGTAGTACAGAGTCTTATGGTCCAGGAAGAGCTTCGCCAATAGACATAAGTTCTGGCAGTAAATAGTACTGACGTTGCCATCCACCTTAAAAGAGAAAAGCAGATGCATTCACTGTCTCCTCATCAGAAAACTGCAATGGAATACCATCCCTTGGCCAAATAATATTAGAGCAAACAGCAGGGATAACATCCATTTTTGAAAGCGTTAAGAGAGCAGTTGGGAAACATCACTGCTCTGACCTCTGGCCCCCCTCAAGGCAACCCATGTTCTTAAGCTTAGCAACCACTTAGATTTCTTTATATGGCCAAGAATTTATAACCTTATTTAAAGAGTCACTAAAAGGGCTCTGCACTTACTCCTAAATCGTCAAACTGAACTCTTTTTTGGAAACGGTATTTCAAAAGCCAATTTAGAAGTCGGAAATTTGCAGTAGAAACATGTGGGCACAAACTAAATTCTCACCCACTAAAACCTGCTGGCTGGACTCTGCAAACAACACACCCAGAGACTATTCAAATTATATTTCTGTATTCTACAGCTAGTTCCGATTCCTTGGCTCAGGACTTGCTGTGAAAAATTCATTGTGAACTACGTTGCCTGTTTTATTGGGACAAACCGCAGTTAAGAGCCGCTGAAATTTACCTCGAAAACCGAAACATTACTCTTTCTGTATATTTCATTGGCTGGGGGATGAAACCAACCACATTTCTTCGTGTGCTGCTGGAGAATAGTTCTGCTTTTCATGTATTTGAGACAGAATTCACAAATGTACAACTTGGGCAATCTGAAAAAATATAAACCAGTTAACACCCACTCAGAGCTAAAGAAAAAAGGCAAAAAAAATACCGAACCAAAATACATACATGGTTAGAAAAAAAATGATGAAGCAACACATTGATTTTAAACCAGAAATATTTTTGTTGGGTATTTTACCAGAACAATATCATAAAGGGGAATACATACTTAATTTAACATGCGCTAGCAGCAGCAAGAATTGTCTTTGCACAACAATGGAAAAAAATGGAAGAGCTCTCTTTAGATGAAAGTGTAATTTAAAAAAAAATTAGAATGCGCAGAAATGGACAGATTAACCCTAAAAATAAAGGAGAAGGAACTGAATACCTTTTTAACCTGGGACCTGTTTTACCAATGGCTAACTAGAGACTAAGAGAATGATTAATTATATAAGGAAGGCTTCCTAGTATGGATAAGCCAATGTTACTATTATTATGTGATTATTATCAGTGATATAGACTATGATTACCATTATGCTTATTGACTTTCTGTTGTTCAAAACTAACTGTGCTCAGACAACACACTGTTCATATAGACATTGAGGTTTTTACATTTATTAAAGAAAAATCTATCTATCTATCTATCTATCTATCTATCTATCTATCTATCTATCTATCTATCTATCTATCGATCTATCGATCTATCGATCTATTTATCGATCGATCTATCTATCTATCGATCTATCTATAAAAGAGCTAAAGAAAAAAGAAACTTTCCAAGAACAAAGCCATATAATCCTTGCAGTTCTCACCCTTACAACTAACAACAAGACCAACAAAGTATTTTCCCTCAAGCAATTATTCATTGGACAGTATTGAACCAAAGAGTCTCAGGAGCAGTGGGAGACCTTGACTTACAACAGTCCATTTAGTGACCGTTCAAAGCTGCAATGGTACTGAAAAAAAGTGACCATTAAGACCATTTTTTCACACTTGTGACCACTGCACATCTCCTTTTGCGATCTTCTGCAAAGCAAAGTCAATGGGGGAAGCCAGATTCACTTAACAGCCGTGTTGCTAACTTCAACAAGGGCATCGATTCGCTTAACGACTGTTGCAAGAAAAGTCACCGAATGGGGCAAAACCCACTTAACAAATGTCTCACTTGGCCACATAAATTTTGGGCTCAGTGGTGGTCGTACGTTGAGGGCTACTAGTATGTCCATCGATAAGCAGCAGCAGAAGCAGACACAGTAGGGAGTGTATTTTCCAAGCTCAAAAGTGAGCAGTGCAAAAGGGTTCCAGGAAAGTAACCAGAGACTCAGTATTGGATGCTACCAAACCTACTGATTTAACTCTACACCAAACACCACACTCAAATATCTTCACTTCTTTACTCTCTCATATAAAACCTCTACTAAAAGGATTCAAAGCTCTTTTGAAAAATAAATTCAGGAAACAAGAGTGCTCCAAGATCAGCCAGCATATTCTTTACTTTACCCTCCAAAATTTTATCTGCATCTTTCTTATGCTTCTTACACTGCTGGCTACTATTTCCTCTCTCCATCTGACATGCCCCACTGTTTTTAGGGGAGGTTAAAATGTGAGTGTATCAGATAAATATGTAATGGCTGCCGTTTTATTTCCAGCAATGGCAAAAAATTCCAGCGGGCAACACATGGCGCATCATAAATGCTGCTTCGTACCTGGAATATTCTTGTGGATATGGAGAAGAATACCAGGTGTGGATTTCATATTTTCCAAACTCAATGACTGATGGGCAGCGGACCTGGGGGTCATGTGCCCCTGTCACTCCTACTTTCTGTAAAAAGAAATACACAAATTTAACCCTCTCAATTTTACTCCACAGATCTGAGAATCTACTTAAAACAGCAACAAGTTTATGGGAACATCAATTTCCACCGATGCAAAAAAAATATATATGGAGAAAATAAAAAATTACATAGGAAAAAGGTTGTCCCAGTCATACTTCGTATTTCTAGAAATGTTTGTTATTGTAACGACCGAGGCAATGATCATAAGGAAATTAAATTCCCCTTTTCATTCTAAGGAAATAAATGGGATTATATTTATTTATTTATATTTATTTTATTTATTTGTTCAGTTTGTATGCCACCCATCTTGCAGTTCGGGGCAAAGAGTGAAGAAGGAAAACTCTATATCAAGGGCATCTATAATAAATAGCGTAAACCTCAGAGAGAACTGCCATAGGATACTGGGTTCAATTTAAGAACTATCGGTTGAGTTCAGACCTCTAAGGGAAATGTTATATATCTTTATTTGCAAATATGAAAAAAATATCAACATTATCAACTTACATAGATATGACTTTTAAACGAGGACGAAAGAAAACTTATCTCTACACATGCTCTTTGACAGTAAAAACAAAGTTAGGAACTCCCAAGAACCTCAGAGGTTCACAGGATTCGAGTTTTTCTCGCCACGTACATGTATGCATCCGAATTAAGACTGTGGTGTTTTTCTGCGTCATACAATATATGTGGGTATATGCATAATTTTGTATTTATGTATCTTGGCATCTTTATGCAGTGCATATTGGAGATGGTGACCTTTTGAGAGCTGCGTGCAACGAAATTTCATTTTAACGCATGCCGATTAGCGTGCATTCAAAGCGACAGTCAAGTTATTCTAAGCTCTAATTGCAAAGGAAGCAGCTTCGTTTGGGGGGAAAAAAACAGGGGTTTTCTGCAGGAAGACTGGAGGTCATAAAAGTTTAAGTGCTCTGGGCTGGGAGAGGGGGCAGTCGTGTCTCTGCCTTTCAAGTGATCAACATAATTTTGGCCTTAATTGTTACCTATCGTTTTACTTCTCTGTAAAACAGAGGAATCCTTTCTTTCTCCTCTCTACCTACTACCCCTTTTTCTCTCAAGGAGAGTTGGTAATACCTTGCAAGTTGCCCTAACATGCAGAGGCAGAAAGGTGAAGAGAAAATGCCAATTAGGCTCTTTTAATCCCTTCCTGTTTAGTTTCTCCCGTGCAGTAAGAACTTTAAACAATAAAGACTATAAATGTTTTACAGCTTTTCCTCCCCTCTTATTACTCCAGCTGCTTCTGCTTGGGTACTAAGGCGTCTTGCACTGTGCATCCACATCGGAGCTTCAAGTAAGGCACATCCTGCCAAAAAAAATATTCTTAGCCTATAGATGGTTTCAGATGCCCAGTTCTTGCATCCGAAAAACATTACAGCCAGAAAGTCCAGCTCTTGCCTTCTTTCCCTCTGTACCCGCTCAATGTCTTTATTTTTTCCCCCCCCAGTTGAGGAAGGCGGTGCAGATGGTTTCTCAGTAG
The DNA here is from genome assembly GCA_032468155.1 of Oxyrhabdium leporinum. Lineage (NCBI taxonomy): Eukaryota > Metazoa > Chordata > Lepidosauria > Squamata > Cyclocoridae > Oxyrhabdium > Oxyrhabdium leporinum. The sequence goes on from JANHFL010004847.1 coordinate 34,599, forward strand.
GCATTAATTAGTTCAGCTTAGGCAGAGCTGAAGCTCTACTGTAAAGCCATTTCTTGCTGGTTGTTTTTCCTTTAAGTTCCCTTTCCTAGGGAATTACAGGAACATGTTGAAACGTTTAGATAAAAGAACGAGGGTTGGGCTTACACGATTTCCCCCATCCTCCTGCACTGAACCGAACCACGGCGACATGCCAAATCATTGTTTAGCATGTTAATCAGGCAAGCAAGCCTCGTGGATTTTTCTTACTTCAGTCCCGTGAATTATTTTCTCTTTAGCTTAAGCCACAATTGCTATGTCCCCAAAGATTTAGGACGGCCCTTCAACCAATGATTTAATCATCTTTTAAGCTAGAATTTGGCAGGATTCATTTAGTAGACCATGAAAAGCAAGTATTTTCAGATTTAGATTAAGAACGATCTAATTTTACTGCACTGCAGCTGATCTCCCTCCAAATGATAATTTGATGGGGTAAAAAATGGTTCTATAGTTCTATAGTGTTTAAAAATACCTATAAACAGCTCTATTTTTCTTTTTTTTAGTAAATCAACAGAGAACAATGAGTTAGTTTGTTTCCTCCTCTCACGCTCCCTTGTTTCCTATCCAAATTTGTAGTCCAAGATTAAACTAAATTTCCAGAGTTGGATGTGACATGATGCTGGTTAATGTCCTACATTAACCTACATTACATTAAACCTACATTAAAGTCTCCATTATAAAACAGGAGTGGAGAGATTATGACATTCAGCAGAAGTCTAGGAAATGCCGGTTTATTAAACTGGGATATCTTCAGAACCCAGCACATGAAACTTTGGAACTTAATGAAGATTATGCAATTTAGGGGTGGGTGACATTGTATGCAAGATAAGGATGGGTTTTAATAGCTAAACACAATTTCTGTATTTAGGACCAGCAAGTCTGATCACCATATACTGAGGATAAAAGAAGCAATGGCTAGCTACCGCCATCATGCCATGCTCACAAACCTGCTAGAGACCTCTGGCTGACAAGTGTTAAAAAGGATGCTACAGAAGGTAAAACCTTTGATCTTAACCCACAAAGCAATCTGTATATTCCTATACCAACCTCAGGGCAAAGCGAATTTATAGGTGTGCCTTGTTTACCGTCCCTTTTATTTCACGTTTTAAAGTAGCAGTGAGTTTAACACTGCCTCTGAAAAACCTGGCCTTGCCTTCACACTTACCCGATATACTAGCATACAACCTGCTAGACCTATTCTCAACACTGCACAACAAAAGCTTTCTGTCAGTGTATCGCATTGCACACAAGAGGAAATTCAGTTTCTTCAAATGCCATCTCTTTGCCAGAGTTCACCAACTGATTCCCAGGGCTCGAGCCTCAGGGATTGACTGCTTTATCTACGGAGTTAAGAGCAAATCAAACTAGACAATGCGTTTCCATCGCAGTTTAAGAAAGTCTCTTTATTGGCCAGGGGAGGGGACACACAACAGGTAAATTGAAAAGAAAAAAGAAACAGTTTAATTCTACAATCTGCCTTCAATTAATTGCTCAGGTACAAGTGCTCTGACAAATACATTAGTCGGTGGAATAACATCCTGTAAGAATACGCCCTACCGAATGCAAGGCATATACATCCTTCCATTCCCCACTATGCTGTCAGAGGTGAAGAAGCTTCTTGGATGACAAGCGAAATATCTTCAGAAGAAAAAGAAAAAACAGGAAAGTCCAGTTGCCTCCTGAAAAAGCACCTTGGGGCCCTACTGAATCAATTGCCTTTTCATTCCTAATAGGAACGGAAAATACGTAGTTGTTTTTAACAATGAGAATGAATATAAATCTCTAATCTCGCTATGGAAACTGCGAATATTCGTATTTGGGGGGGGGGTGAGGCGGCAGAATTTCTTTAATCGTACACAGAGACGCTTCAAGTAGGGACGTCGCTCACTGTACCTGCGATAACAGCTCGTGAGTTTGCGCCTTCCCAACAGCCACAAAACTCTCCTCCAACTGAACATCCGAAATAAAGGTGAAGTCCCAGTTCCAATACAGCTGTTTGCACATCACAATAGCCCAAATCCCCTTCAGATGCGCCCAGGTTCCATCAACAGCTGCCAATACCCAAACTGGCTACACACAATGTTGGAGATTCTTCTTGTCCAACAGATTCCCCAATAATTCAGCGAGCCATCCTTGCATTTTTACTGAGTGAATTCCCTTTTGCTCAGGTGCGGCCCTCTGATCTACCTAGAGACGGGCTGCGTCAGCTACTCAGCTGCATTTAACCCGGTCCTCGCCAAAACAAAGCAATTAGCAAAGTTGTAGCGTGAAGCAATAGATCTAATGTTTCCTAAAGGCTGAAAAACACATTTGCTCTCTTACTAGCCCCGCCACGAGTGCTTCACGCTTCCATCTTGCTATACACGCTAAAACAATTTGTTTCGAAGGCTTGAAGGCATCGTACATTAACAGAGGTACGCATTTCATCTCGTAGCAGCTCTTTGACTGGTAAAGTTGAGAGAAGCGCAAGGGCAACCAGTTCATTTCAGTTTGCATGCTTTTGCATGCTTTTTCAGCTTTGTGTTAGTTCCAAATAAGTCATAGCAACAGCGCCTTAACAGTGCTTTACAGCAGCAGCCCTCTCTAAGCGGTTGACAGAGTCAGCCTCTTGCCCCCAACAATCTGGGTCCTCATTTGACCCACCTCGGAAGGAGGGAAGGCAGAGCCAACCTTGAGCCGGTCAGGGTCGAACTCCTGGCAGTAGACAGAGTCAGTCTGCAATACTCATTCTAACCACTCTGCCACCATGGATGGATGGATGGATGGATGGATGGATGGATGGATGGGGAGAGAGGGAGGAGAAACAGCAATAGCCCTTAGACTTATATACCGCTTCCCAGTGCTTTCCAGCCCTCTCTAAGCGGTTTAGAGAGTCAGCCTCTTGCCCCCAACAATCCGGGTCCTCATTTGACCCACCTCGGAAGGATGGAAGGCTGAGTCAACCTTGAGCCAGTCAGGATCGAACTCTTGGCAGCTGGAATGCATAGTAAGCCTGCAATACTGCATTCTAACCACTGGGCCACTACAGCTTTTAGGCCTCTTCCCCATCTTCACCTGTAAATGCAGCCCAACTTTTCCCCCTCTCATAGTTTTCCAATGTGATCGATCCTGCCTTCGTTAAACAAGGATAATGTCTGGCTGTGGAACAAGGGTTCCAAAAACATGAAACATTTTACAGACTGCCAAACGTTTTACTGAATTACTATCCCTCCTCGACAGAAGTAACAAAGCAAGCAAACTGTACAAGGATCTCAAGGGAGCCCCCATACAACTAAGTGTGCGTGACAAAAAGAGGAGCCACAAGGAAACGCCCAGTTAAAACGTACTCGACCCTACGGCAGTAATTCCATCTTAATTCTGCCACAGTCAAAACGATTGTTTCGCATTTGCATGGAAGGGTCACAAGCTAGGTCTTCCTAAACCAGTAGGTGGTTGCATCCTCAGGCCCATGCTTCTGAGCCATGCCATAGTGCCTTCTAAGTTTTCCCTGGAATTCTGCCTGCCTTCGTGCATCAGAATCACAATTAATAACATTGTGCATCCGTGGTCTGATACTCAGAAAACCTTGCGCAAACGATCTCCTCCAGTTTCCTTGATAGCAGTAAAACCTTCTTTCTTGGTGAGCTTCTTTGACTGTGAACCCCTTGGATGGAAGCTGACTTGACTTTACCTGCAATGCTTGCTCTTGAATGTCTCTGAACAACTCCATATCTTTCTCCGCCATGACATCGGGGCCTCCTAGAAGCCACTCTTCGTTTTCTTGCTTTCCATCCCAGCCATCCTGATTGTCTGAAAACAGAACATTTAGAATTCCTTGATGAATTATCGACAATTGAAACAGCAAGCAAAGTAATTTCTCATTAAGAAATGGCATCTGTGCCTTCCCTTGCCTTCTAAGAAGGCAATCTCATCCTCCTTAATTTTGGCAAGAGAAGAAAGTCTCCTCTTTTCTTCCGAGCGTGCTTTTCTTTCTTCTACATCCACCCAAATCCCACCCTCAAAACAGCCCTGCACCCTCTCTTGATTTATGACAAAAGCCTCTAGTTAATAGACAGGTAATTCCAACCAGTTTCCAATGCTTATTGACTAAAAGAATAAATTGCAGCAATAAATCAAAATAAAGATTTGCTCTGATCTTCCTATGATAATACAACAGATTATTTCTAGCGGACACCTTTTAAATGTGGTTATCGCAGTCTCTTTATAGCCGTTCAACCCGATAACCTCCCAGTTCTATAAAATACGGAGTCAATCTCTCTTCGCTACCTGTGGGCCAGTCTGAAGTGCTTGATTTCCTATTGTCCTTTCTCCTGATCCTATATTGTTGAGAGTAGTCCACGACTTCTCCTCGAGCTTTACGCCCATCGGGGGACGGGGTGAAGAATTTGGTAAGGCCATCGATAAGCCCTTTGGTTTTCTTGTTGAATTTCAAGGTGATGCTCGCATCTCTGCAGAATTCCAGACCATCGACTTGCTCCAAGTAACCCCCATCTGATGAGCAATTTGACTGACTGGATAGGGGGGTCTTACGCTTGCGACCCCGACCAGGTCCCGTCTGAACTTTGCTGAAGGGGGCTTTTGATCTGAACAAGTAATTGGAGAGGAAAACAAAGGGCGTTAGCTATCAGAAAGAAGTCAGCCAAGTATCAAACAAGCTTGCAAATAGTAATTGATTCACAGTATATTTTTTAAATTGTTTTTGTTTGGGCTGAGAATTATACTTGATCATCCCTGCGAGTTTACCGGAATCAAATCCAACTACGTTCAATAATTCAACAGAGAAATCACTTCCGTGTTACTGTGCAAAATGGCACCTGGTGCCGATTTCTCGTGACTCTTTCGCATAAAGATAAAATACAACCACCACTACAAATGTTGCATGCTTCCATTTGTGGCAAAATATTAAAAACGTGTGTTTATGAGCAAGAAACGGAGATGATCACCGCTCCCTATAATGAGGAAAATGTGCAGGGAGTCCTTGACCTTTTTATGAGCAAGAATCTGAGGATGCATAAAAAGGCTTCTGAAAGAGTGGTTTTAGTTGTGGGCAAAACTAAACATTCAAGGATATCCCAGTGTTTCCCAGAAGGTCCCAGTCCAGTTTTCCAGAAGTAATCTTTCAGAAGAAGAATAGGGGTGCAATATTCCGCGTGTGTTCTGGAACAGCAACATGTTCCCGTTTTGTACACCCCTGAACGAATGTTTTTATCTTCTACATCGCTTCCCAGGTTTTTCGGCACTGGATGAACTGACGAGCATCTTCATCGTTCAAATGAAATAAGGAACAAAGATTTCAGTGTTGCAGCAACAATTTTGAATTTCTGGGAGATAAAATGGCTGCAGGAAAGTGAATGGTCTTCTTTAGTGAGATCAATATCTTAGTCGAACTGTTCTCTGTTTTGAAAGGGGGGAGCTAGAAAGGAATGCGATATAGAAAATATCCCTATCATAAGAAAAACAGGGGTGCAGAAAATAGCGGAGCAAAATTTGTGCTTTCTAAGAACCTTGGAAAGAGCTGCTCCAACCTCAAGACAGGTCCCGGTTGAGCGCGCGAAGTCCTCAACGTAGAGCAGCTCGTTTTGTGACAGTTCAAAGTTACAACGGCACTGGGAAAAAGTGACTTATGACCGTTTTTCACACTTATGACCGCTGCAGCATCTCCGTGGTCACGTGATCAAAATTCGGGTGAATGGCAACAGGCTCACATTTAGGGTGGTGCAGTGTCCAGGGGTCATGTGATCATCTTTTGCGACCGTCTGACAACGGGGAAGCCAGATTCACTTAGCAACCATGTTACTAACTTAACAACTGCAGTGATTCACTTAAAACAGCTGTGGCAAGAAAGGTTGTTAAATGGGGCAAAACTCACTAATGCCTCACTTGGCAACAGAAAGTTAGGGCTCAATTGTGGTCATAAGTTGAGGACTGGTAGTATTCCAAGCTTAAAGAAAAATGTGAATGATCTAAGAGCTTGTTTCAAGATTTTTTTCTAGCAGAATTATAAGCCAGCTTTGCTAGTCTAACAAAATAATCTGATAGAATGTTTCCAGTGAGGCTCTTTTGTTAGAAGCTCAAAATAAAAATAAAACATTTAATGGCCATCCCTAACTCAAAAGTTGTTACAATTAAATGTATGTTCAATATACATTTTTTCCTAAGAATCAGAGCTCACTAATGGCTCTAAATCAAATTGAAGGATTTTTAACCTCAGGGTAGCTCTTCAGTAAAATCCACCTTTTGCAGCCGTGTTCTTTTAGAAGACACAATTAAGAAATATCAATACCGCATGGTGCCATCCTGTAAAAGTGTTTCCCACCTAACACTCCCCAACTCTTCATTTGGCAAACTCCAAAGCAAGAAATGGAGACAAATGTTGAAACCAAAACAATGTTAAGTTTGAATATTAAAGAATTGAATGAATTAAAAAAACCAAATGTTTAAAGGAAAAAATCTATTTAAAATAGAGGTAATACCAACCTCTTCCAAAGTAGATATTAGGTCACTTGCTACTTAAATTTGCAAAAAGGAGGACATCTCCCATAACAAAATTGCTTCATTCTCTATCGCACTCCAAGCCTCAGAGTACTTACGTTGCATTTTGGTTCTTTAATCTGTTTTTGGGACGTCCTATTGGGTTGGCATAACGCCGCTTAATCTGTGCTGCCTTCTTTTGGAGTAGTTTTCTTCCTTTTTTACGTGGTCGACATATCTGACATATCCACATGCCTGTAAAGACAAACCACAGTGTTCCTTGTTTGTGTCCTACATTTCTATCTTCTATCCAGAGATTCTCACACATAATATAAAAGGCGAGTAAAACTGGACAGGATAGCAATTCTAAAAACAGTAAAAACGTCACCACACAAACAGGAAAAAAACTAGCAAGAATAAAAGTAGAAAATGAAGATGGCATAATAAAATCAGTAATAGAATTTTCTTGGGAAACTCTGTTTTTAAATGTCTCTGGAGATTCTCAGCCATCCAGGTCATGGCTGTCCCAGAGGTGCTTTTTCAAGAAGCAACTGGACTTCCTGGGGGGGTTTTTTTGAAGACCTTTTGCTTCTTCCTTCCATTGCCCACCACCTGGGAATTCTGGGAGTTAAAAGTCCACCCATCTTGAAATTGCTAAGGCTGAGAAGCCCTGTCTTAGAGAAGAACCTTATCTTTTTCAGAACCGAAGAAGCTTCCTGGATGAGAAGCGAAACGTCTTCAAAGAAAAACCAGAAAGTCCAGCTGGCTCTTGGAAAAGCACCTTTGGGCCAGTTTTTAAATGCTTTCAGTGGGGGGCTAGACTCATCTCAACTGTGAGGCCCGTTCCACATCAGTGCTATCATTAAACGGCAGAGCCTCCTCCCTTTAGCCCCCTGGATCTTCTGAAAATGAAGAGTCAGTGATAGATTCTCCCTGTTGGACCTCATCCCTTAGGCCAATGCTCTTTAGAGTAGGTAGTCCTGCAGCTATCTAGTAGCTGAACCATCGATGGCTTTAAAGGTTAAACGCAATATCTTAAGTTGTACCTGGAAACCAACTGGCAACCAATGCAGGGTTCACAAACCAGTGTTATATACGTACTTCCAACAACGGAAACGAAAAAGTATGCAAGCGGGTGCATTTTTGGATCAACTGTGATGTTTGGGGTAGTTTTTAAGGGCAACCACAAGTAGAGCACATTAGGGAAGTCTAGCTAGATGGCGATAAGCATGAGAATTAGTGCAGCCAGGTTCACTGTGCCCGAGCTAGGGTTGCAACTGAAGCACCAGCTGGAGTTGGGAACCTTCTAATCGTGACATCCATCCTGAGCTGTGAATCCAGAAGGATTCCCGTATCACGTGCCTCTGCTCCTTGACAGGGAATGCTTCAGGCAGCGAGGGAAAACTCTAGTGTATTCCCAACAACTCAGACTGACTGAGAGCCTGCTCTCTCCCATCCAAATCCTGGCAATCCATCAGGACATCAGACAAGGATGTTGATGATGCCACCGTCTCCTGGACCACTGAATAACATCTCCCAGCAGGGAAGAAAAACTAGCCTCGCCATTCATTTTCTCAGCTCCTTTATCGTAAAGCGGTTTCTTTTACTGCACTGGAGCGCAAAGGTGTGAATCGTTCTGCCTGCGTGAATTCTATCCTGCGTGCTCAAGATTTTCCATATAATCTGAAAAACTTTTACCTCTCCTCGTATCGTTGTTCAGCCCGCCCTCCCGCTCCTTACCTTTTGGCATCCTTGTCAAAGGGGGATCACAACACTCCATATGAAAGCCCCGGTCACACGAGTCACAAAAGAGCATGTTATCCTGTAAAGGCACAGAGGTTTCTGGTTAATGCATTGTATGTGCACACTCAGAGAGTTACAACAGGGAGGCCACCAACGCTTTTGCCCACGGTTCAGAATACCTACGGGAGCCACTGTGATATAGTGGTTACAGCAACTTCAAGGCCATTCCCCAGCCACAAAAGTTCAGCGGGTAACTTTGGACCAGTTACCTTCTCTCAGTCTAGCCCAATGGTTCTCAACCTGTGGTCCGAGGACCCCTGG
>JANHFL010004848.1:0-20326 GCA_032468155.1 Oxyrhabdium leporinum
CAGGGGTCTTTTCAGTAATATTCCCTTCTATATTGTCACATTTAGCAAGCAAGATTTCAGCAATGTGTTATTCTTCCCTTTGTCAGCAGGTGGCATTCTTTCATTAAATTCCAGTATCAGTCTCTTCCAAGTTCCCGATCATTTAAACTTTAAAAAATCACATCAGTCCAGATTTTTCAAAATTAATGCCCAACACAGCACTTATCCAGCTTAAACTCTAGCTTTCCTTGTTTTGACAATTTTTTGTCTTTTATGCCTTTATTTTTCCAATGTGCCAAAGTCTCAGCTAATTCAGAAATTGTGGCTCCTTTTAAATATTCTTTTGGGGTTTCTAATGTGATAAAATGTTCATTCTCACCCAATTCCAAACACCGTTCACCTAGTTTGCTCCAGCACAGTCTTAGGTGTTCCAGTTGTCTCTGACTTCATGGAGGCCATTTTGGCTGCCGCTGTTCCTTGTCTTCAGATAAGCGGAATTTTCCTAGTCAGGGAGGAGAGATGTGGCTCTTCTCAACCTGCCAGGCGCTCCCCTTTACTTCACCACCCCTACAGGGTGGCTATGGCTCCTTTCGAAGCCCTCTGACAAGGAAAGCTCGGGGAAGGATCATGGAGCTCGCGGTCCTTGCTCCCGATGCCACCGGAAGTGCAACAGGAAGTCCTAAGACCCAGATTGTTGAGGGCAAGATGCTAATTCTGTAAACTGCTTAAAGAGGGCTGTAAAACACTGTGAAGTGGTATATAAGTCTAAATGCTATTGCTATTTTTAATTTAATATGTCATAAGATTGATGCTTTTGTTTTTCTCTCCTCAACAGGGGACAGGGCTACTTTTCTCTGAGTACACACTTCACAGCTAGTAATGCCAGGAGTGACAGTATATATTTTGTTTTTTTTGCATCGTCATCATCATCACCACCGCCGTACCATTATCATTATGTTATGCTCACTTTACTGTCAAATAAGAGAGTGTAAGGCTGTGAGCTTGTTTCCAAAGCTGGTGTTAAGAGCTAGGAAAATATGGCATAATGGTGTGAAATAATACATAACCTGAAGCTGCATAAAGGCACACAGAGTGGCAATGACCAAAACACAAGCTTGGGAAAGGTCATGGCTCTCTCCCACCGCCGCTGCCCACCAATAATAAGCTTTACAGTCACCATAGTGTTTTGGGAAATGTTAATATAGTAATGAGAAATTACAACACAATTAAACAGAAATATGGAACTTCACCAACACTTTACAATATCACACCTGAACTATTTAACATTTATAACAGGACAGTTGATTTCCTCCTCACAGTTGCAAAGAACAGTAAAATCCCCGCTAGAAAATTGTAAAAATAATCCACACATTAACTGAAATTGTAAACTGTAACCAACAAATTTATAATAAAGCCTTATCATTTTCCACTAAAACGACTGTAATCCCATTTGTAATTACAGTTATATATGCAAAGTGTTTTGGAAGTATGAGGATGTGTTATAACTTTTGATCTTCAGAAAAGGTAACCTTTAAAAAAAATATCTTCAAGCTTACTTAATAGATGTTTGGAGCATAACTCTTCCTAAAATGGAAGTCACAACATGTTTTGGTTCTATTTTAAAGTATTATCAAGTAAATAAATACCTAGCTGAACACCAGGATTAAATTCTGTATTTAAACATCAACATGCTTATTAATCATTCTGTAGCAACTTTCTGCCTACATCTCTTTTATTTATCTCACTTTTACCAGATACCTGAAAATAATTTTCGCTTGCAGTCTTCATAATATTTCCATTTATGATACTGAGCATACTCTGCAAATTAATCATATCAGATCCTCTTACACGATTAAAACTTCATTTTGAATTCACCCATCTTTACAAAGAGATTATCATAATTGTTGTTAAGTATGGTTCATCACACAGCAAATACTACATTGACTCAAATATCTCATGCTTAGCTTCCTCTGCTGGGTCAATCAGTTTCAGAAATATTGATTTTGAACTTTATACATGCATATACACATACACCAGAGAATTCCCAGCAGTAAGTAAAAGGAAAAAAAGAAGAAGTAAAAATTTAATCTTATTGTCCAAATTAGGTACCTAATAAGCTCTGTGTATGAATGCCTCTGAAAAATTTCAACTGGTCCAAAATATTACAGGCAGACTGGAGCTGTATTTATTTATTTATGTATTTATGTATTTATTTACCAAGTACATTTGTATCCTACACAATCCAATTAAGGGCTCTCAATGATTGGCAGATATCCATTTATATAATTAATGCAGTTAAAAAACTGATATTAAAACATTTGTGTAAAATCGCATAAAATAACAGTAAATGGCATCAGTCTTTAAATGTGCTACAAAAGAATTCTGTTTTAAGATTGCAGAAGGCAGTTATGGAGGGAACTAATCTAATTTTAACTGGGTGGCTATTTGCAAAGCACTGCCACTAATAGCAATAGCACTTAGACTTATATACTGCTTCACAGTGCTTTACAGCCCTCTCTAAGCGGTTTACAAAGCATATTGCCCTGCATATGCGGTCTGGATCCTCATTTTACCCACCTACCCAGGATGGAAGGCTGAGTCAACCTTGAGCCGGTGAGGATGGAACTGCTGGCAGTCAGCAGAATTAGCCTGCAATGCTGCATTCTAGCCACTGCATCACCACAGCTCTAAGCACCTCTTTCAGTTCCTGAAATCCCCTCCCACAATTTGCCCAATCCCTGTTCAATTTAAGAATCCATGCCACAACAAGACTCACCAACCCTGACGTAGCTAGCCTTCATGCTAAAGAAGCCTCACACAACTACTCTTGCCAAACAAAAATCACTGGCATCTTGAGCTAGGAAATATAAACATACATTTTGCCCTTTTCTCTTCGGATCCTGGGGCACAGCCTGAGTGGACCTCCTTTCTTTTTATATTGGAGTTCCTATCTAGAAAAAGGAATGAATAAGTCACACTCTCAAATCTTCTGTAGTTCATTGCTTAGAGAGACTGCAGCAAAGTGCTCTGAAGCAGTCGGTTCACTGCTCGGCTTGATGGTGGTGGGTTTTCCATTCAGCCTGATCAGGGTCCAGGTCTAAGAAGACAATAGTCTTTCAGTGAATTACTATAGATTTAATCATACTTGCAAAGTTGCTCATTTGTACTATAGTGTGTTAATATCCTCCCGTGTTTATGAAGATAATCTATGCAAGAATGATGATGCACACGGTAATACCCTGCCCTACATTTTCTGAGGAGAAAGGACTGCAATTATCGCATCGTATTTATGAGGATTTTAGAAATATGTGTACAAAGTTGATTCATTTAGTGACCAACCTGTACATTCACATCCTGATAGTGTGCCCTAGTGTGTTTTTTCTAAACCATGGTCACTTTACACATGGGACAAAATGCTTTTCAGGAGATGCACAAGAAAACTGTTTTATAATGAGTAGGACTATCATTTCTTGGAGGTCTTCTCTGATCAGTAGTAGCTTCTGAGAGGTTCAGGGAGGAGTCTCTACTTCTGTCTGGAAGTTGTCAAGAACTGAACTTGAATCCTTTTCTCCTAGACCCAGATCTACTTTTGTTGTCAGAAACAAATAGACCACAGCATGGGCAAAGCCAGAATTCAGTATTCTAGTATATGATTTATACCAAAAGAGAAGCAGAGACCTACTCATGTTTCAGGATTCCTCACCCACTTTTGATACCATCAACCACAGTATTGCTCTACAGCATTACTAAGAAAGCAGATGATGAAGGCCTATAAAACCATTTCTATCCTTTCCTTCAGGAAAAAAATTCAGACAGTGGGATTGAGAAACATCTACTCAAATCCATACAGTCACTAAGAATGCTCATTTTTAGTTCTGACTGTCCCACCAATTATAGCCTTTCATACACACAGCCGGGACACAGCAATTATGACTTATTAAACATGACTATGTTACTTATAACCTGGCCTAGACACAGAATACAGAATAACAGAGTTGGCAGGCACCTTGGAGGTCTTCAACCCCCTCCACAAGTAGAAGACCCTATACATTCCAGACAAATGGCTATCCAATCTTTTTTTAAAAACCTACAGTGTTGAAGCACCGACAACTTCTGGAGGCAAGTTGTTCCAATTATTAATTGTTCTCATTGTCAGGAAATTTCTCTTTAGTTCTAGGTTGGATCTCTCTTTGACAACTTTCCATCTGTCATTTTTTGTTCTGCCCTCAGCTTTGGATAATAAGTTGACTTCCTCTTCTCTATGAAAGTCCCTCAAATATTGGAAGACTGCTGTCATGTTACACCTAGTCCTTCTCTTCATTAGATTAGATATACTCAGTTTCTGCAACTGTTCATCACATGTTTTGGCCTCTAACCCCCTAATCATCTTTGTTATTCTTCTCTGTACTCTTTTTAGAGTCTCAACAACTTTTTTTGTATTGTGTGACCAAAACAGGAAACAATATTCTAAGTATGGTCTTACCAAAGCAGTATAAAGCTATACTGACACCTCACATGATCTTAATAGTATCTTGAGGTAGCTTAGGACTGCATTGTAGTAGTTCACTTGTGATTTAAATTAGTGCACAATGTCTTGAACAGTCTATCTTTTGTATGAATGTTGAGATGCACTACTCCTATATCTGCAGTGCAAGCACATTTATTTCATTATTTGGGCTTTTTATTTCCTCTGGTTGTATTATACTGTTTAGGTTTGTACAGTTTTGTGTTATTTTATTTTTGTTGGCATCTACTGCTCTGCGATTATTAGAAGAATGATTTTAAAATGTCAAGAAGAACAATTATAATATTGTTTCCTGCTCTTTTTTTCATATCAGAGAAAAGTTTATGGTGAGTGCACTAGAGGGTGAAGAACATTTGTATATCATTGAAAAAAGAATGCATTTTTTAAACAAAAGGACAAAAGTAGTAATAGATTAGCATATTATATGCACATACAGAGATGACAATGGTGACCTTCAGCCATGGAAGATCCCTGGGTTGCACCAGGCCAATTACTCTGCTTTCTCTCTCACAGAGCCATTACTGTTGTGCAGGGAAAAATAGCTCTTCTGCCAAATAAAAGTACTAAATGCTATTAAGGAGATCTTACTACTGGCCACTGAACTGTGAGTCAAGTCTACCACAGGATAATGAGCAGAGCCTTCGCCACTGATTTTTATGCACAAGTTGAATGATATGGAGGGGTGTGTGGATCAGTTGAACAACCTAAGTTATTCAAGGCTACACAACTTGTACACAACAATGTACACAACAGCTTGAATTGGGTCAGGCAGCTCACAGCCATCAATGAAGTTTCAGAATTGGTGCTATTTAATTTCATTTAACCACCTAACTTAAACACCAGGCAAACAAAGCATATTAGAAACAAATATAAATGGACATTGTGATCACCCATTCTGTATATTCCCAAATACATTACTGTACTCCATTTTTAATCAATGATGCCAGATTTCAAACTGTATCTCTTGCAATCAACAGCATCAATTTCATTTTCTTTTAATTCATATTGCAGCTAAGCTGTTCATTTGCCCCCTTTTTAGTTTTACTAGAATGGTGTTGCTCTTTCTAAAGAGCAGGACTATTAAGGAACATTAATCAACTCTGGATCTTCACCAGATAATATGAAAAAAATGGTTACAAATGCAGCTTTGTAGGCAATTGTCTTCAGTAATCTTACAATTATTAAGATTAAAATGTAATGGGCATCCTAACCCAATAGCTCCTCCATCCTATAAGAAAACTGTAAGTTTCTCATGTTACATTTAAATTTCAGAATATTGATCAAATCTCAAATTAGCTAAGAATATCTCAATCATTAGAAAGTGCAATGTAATTATAAACAGAACTCAGAGCAGTACATCAGAGTAATGTTCTTCAGACTGATACAACTGAAAATTGTGTGTAACACAGAAGACCCTTAATCTTCCATACAGAGAAGGTCTTTGATAATTTGTATTGGATGTTTTTGTTTAGATTTCTGATCATTTTATTAAACAAGAAAGTCTGATTGACACTTCTCAAAAAGCACAAATAATTGTTAATGGAGAACTAACAAAACCTTGTAAGGTACAGCAAGGATGTCCATTGTCTTCACTTTTGTTCACTTGATTCTTGAGGTACTGATTAGAGATATAAGACCAGAGAATTATGGAAGTTAAGATTACAAAAAAGAAACTTATAAGTCAAGGGCATTTACGAATGACTTGATGTCAAGTGTAGAAGATCCAGTACAGGGAGTAGAAGCATTAATAGAGAAATTAAAGGACTTTGATATAATAGCAGGCTTCAGGATTAATAACCAAAAAATAAAAATATGAAATTGAATGATCAAATAGAACTGAGAAAACTGATTTTAAGGCTGAGAAAAAAGTAAAATACTTGAGAATTACTATGACAAATATTTATTGTATGTTATTCCAAAATAAGGACATGTGCCTTTTCCATGGTAGCCCCTGCCCTATAAAACACCTTTCCTTCTGAAGTTCAGCAGGCCTCTACCCTCTAGTCTTTCATAAAGCACTGAAGATCTAACCATTTCTCCAAAGTGCTGAGATAAGATTAGGTGACTATACATCAGAAGCTTGACTTGATGGCAGTTCTGCAGTTCGATTCTCACCGGCTCAAGGTTGACTCAGCCTTCCATTCTTCCGAGGTCGGTAAAATGAGGACCCAGATTGTTTGGGGGCAATATGCTGACTGTGTAAACTGCTTAGAGAGGGCTGTTAAGCAGTGTGAAACGGTATATAAGTCTAAGTGCTAGTGCTAGTTTTGCCAAGAATCATGTTTTTGTTTCAGATCATACCTGTTTTGACAAAAAATGCTTAAACAATAGCAAAAAGATATAAATGTATATGGTAAGAGGAAAAACCAGGTTAAACATAAAGTGTTACAAAATACAAAAGAGGGAGGAGGACTGAGTTTACTGGATTTGGAGTTATATTTCCCTGTTTGTTGTTTGGTTGGGATGAAAGAATAGATGTTGTTGAGGAAAAAAGAAGAGTTTTTTATAGTTACAAGGTCACAAGCTGAGTTTGATGGCATGGATGTTTATGATACATTAAAGTTAAAAGTAATGGACTTTAAAATTATTTTACTAGATGTGCCATATTGAGAATATGGAACAGAGATAAACTCAGATTGTGTCTAATAACACCTCACTGGATCTCAGCTCAAGAAGCTTATTACAGAAGAGAAATGGCATATAAAGTTAAATGGTTGAAGTACCAGGACTTATTGGAAAACTATCAAGGAGGAATGAAAATCAAATCAAGAGAACAATTAACAGCAGAAGCATATAGTTGTCAATCGTGTTCCTATTTAAAGTTATCTGAGCTATTTAAAATGGATAAAAAGATTTATGGTTTGGAGCAAAGTAAGTCAGAATTTGAAATACAATTGTGTTATGATGATGAATGTACAATTGCTAAAATGTACAAATTTTCAATAAAATTTGAAACAGAGGAAAAACGGGTTAAATAATATATGATAGAGGGCTAAGAATTTTGATCATAATACAGAGATGGATCTATAGGAAAATATGAAGTTGAAATTTACATTGTATTATGGTGTCAAAGATAATGTTTACAAAATGATTTATCATTGGTACATGACACCAGAGAAATTATCCAGAATTTATAAAGGCACTTCAAATATATGTTGGAAATTTAAACATGAAGGGATATTTTATCATGCTTGATGGACACATAAAAAGTTTTAAAAATTTGGGTTCAAATACATACTTTGATACAGAGGATTTTGAAGATAAATATTCAGTTGGAAATTTCTTTCCAGTATTAATGAAAAAATAGCTAGAAAAAAATTGGAAGATTATTTCAATATATGATTACTGTGACGAGACTACTATATACATAGAAATTTAAAGATTCAACAGTACCTATTATAGAGGAATGGTTGGTGAAGTAGATAGACTTTGCTGAAATTGATAAATTGACTTATCTGATTAGAGATAAATGTATTATCTAAATTTACTGGCAATCAGAAGCCTCTTACAGACTTTATTTGTAAAAATGAAAAAAATAAACTTACAATGTATGGTTATGATGATTAGACAGGATAGATTAGAGAAAGAAGAGTAATATGATGCAACTTTAGAGAGAGAGGTTACATTTGTACTTATAACTGCTGTAAAGATACTACTTCATAACTTTTTTTCTCTTTTACTTCCTTTTTTATATTTTTGGCTTTCTCTCTGATTTATTTTTCTTTTTTATTCCTTGCTTTATATTATTGTGTTTGTTTTTATCTTCCTGTTGAAATTCTTTAAATAAAAATTATACACTCAAAGAAAGAAAATTTAATTTTCCATCAGAATGAATAAAAAATAATAATGAGGGAAAAGGACAAGGAAGCTGCTTGAACCTAAATAAAAAGAAAAATGATGCAACAAGAAAGAACTGTGTGAAGTAATGTTAATGGGAAGTGTGAAAAGAGATGAATGATAAAGTAAGACCTTGTGAATGAGAAAAATGCATCTGTATAAACGTTTGCTGCAAAAAATGTGAAAAATGCTGATGTAGATAAAAGATGGCTGCAAAGAATGTTTGCATTCAAACAAAACAAAGAATTGTTAATATTAAAAGAGGCAAAGAAGATACAGAGGTATTGTGATGAAAATAAAAAAGGAAGTTAATAAAAAGGGCTGCAGAAGGAACTTCCAGTATAGTGCACAGATTCAAAAATATAAACTAATTTGGAAAGAAACTGAAATGAAAATGCTGGAAACAGTATTTTACAGATTTGTATGGAAAATGAGAGGTGACAGGAGAGAGGGAGACAGACAGACAGACAGAGACAGAGAGAGAATGAAAATAAATGATATAAATGTTAGTCTTCAAGAAAAATATGAAAAAGTGTGATAAATAATGTCACTGTATTGAAAAACGGTAAGACTGCAGATGTAGATGGTGTAACTGGAAAAATGTTTTACTGTTTATTTATTTTCATTTTAGTCTTTTTTTTAATCCCATTGCTTAGGATGTAACTGTGATTTGTTTAACCAATGTGTGAAGTTTACATTTTTGTCTGATGTCTGGAAGGATGCCTTTCTTGTTCCCATATACTGTACAAAGGAAAAGGTAACAATAGTGAATGCAGGGACTACGGGGCAGGAGGGGATGGTGGTTTATTAATGGTACCTGGAAAGATATTTGGCAGAGTTCTGATTGAGAGGTTATGGGAAGTGACAAGAAGCAAAATCTGGGCAGTGCAGGGCAGCATTATCCCTGGCAGGGATGTGCAGACCAGATGTTTAGATGGTCAAAGAAAATGTATCAGTGTGAGAAAGCTCATTTTATTTTGGCTGATTTAGAGAAAGTATATAACATGAATAGGCTTGAATTTTGTGTAGGTGAAAGTTAGTTGCTGAATTGAATGGTATAAAATGGATGCAAGATTATTTAAAGTATAAAGAATGCTTCTGGTAATGTTATAAGCATATTGGTTGGGGATTTAAATATGCATATAGTGCAATGCCATTTGGTGGCTGAGAATTGAAATGATTTTCATCAAACATCAGGTAGATTATGAGGTAATAAAGAGCATGATTCTAAAAATGAATGCATCAAAGCCTGAAGTAGTTGTATTTAACAGAATAAATAAATGATTTAGTTATATATAAATAATGAAAGATGAGAAAAGTAAATGAGTTTATGTATCTTTGTAGAATGTTTCTAAAATAGGGAGACAGATGTAGTGGACAGTATATAGTATATATGCATTTATTTCTCAACTTGTATGCTACATTGATCACAAAGTGACTTTAGATAACTTATTTACTTTTCATGTTTATAGACAAATTCATAACATTGTTCTGAACTATGAAAGCTCCAATATGTTTGGAGTTCAAGGAAACATCTTTATCCAATCTGGGTCGGTCATGGGACTACAGATGTAGTCTTCTGAGCTTTCAGACTCTTGCTGGAGCTCATCCTCAGGAAACTTCCCTCTACTGAAATGTGTGCTTTGGGCTATTTTATGCATTATATTTATGTGGTGTCTTCCTATTGGTTGATTGGGGTGTTAATAGCTGGCTCTTGGCTGTTGTTTCCTTGTGCTGCCAAGTTCTTGGCTCCTAAGTACCTGATAAGCTGGTGGTAAATCAGCACTCTTGTTGACTGACAAGGGGCCCATTTTCCAGACTTCAGTCATTTCTCTGGTTATCTTTTAAGTTTCCTTAAGATGGGTTCAGCAAGAGTCCAAAAACCATGAAAACTAAACCTCTGGTCCTGGTGACCGGTCCAGATTGGATCCTGCAACATTATCCTGGGGCACGTATATTTGCCTTCATTCGTGAAACATCTTTATCTTGCTGTTCCTTCCATCAATTTATCTTAAGGTAATCCAACATTATGTTATCTAGACTTCATTCCTGCTGACAGTGATGCTTATCCTAGAACTGTCTACCTGAAAGGTCCTTTGGACAAACTCTCCTACTAAGAGCATGCATTCTTTCTCTTCTCTCATATATTGGATTTCCTACTCTTATTGTTTCTTAGTCTCTCCCTATATGGTGCAACATGCTGCTTACCCTGAAATAACACAATGGGCATAAGAGTTGAAGTGGGTGAAACAGGATTCTTATACCAGATACAGCCATTTTCTAAACAAGAGGTTGATGGCAGAAAGCTTCATAGGTGTGAAAAGAGCACCCCATATTCTGTTAATTTGAAATGATGGGTTCAGGACCTGAATTTTACAGCAAGTTTCTCTTGGCCAACATCATACTGGAAGCCATACTGACAAATATGGTTCTTGATAAATTAGATTTATTTCAAAAGCTTTTTAAAAAGAATCAGGTAACTGTTGAGTGCAAAATGCAAGCCATATTTATAACAGAAACAATATGTGCAACCAGCCCTGAAGGTTTTTCTCCAATCCTTGTGAAATAACAAGCTGGGAACTGCCACTTTTGGGCAGGAGGAAAGTTAGCATCTTTGTCTTTTTATGATAGCACCGTTTTTCCACCTTGGTGTTGACATACCTAATACGGTTTTCTGTGTGGTACTATATTTCTTTATATGTATAACTTCCTAATTCTATGCATTCAAACTACTTATCTGACCTTTCTTACATCTTCTTGGGAATGCAGAGCTAACAGGTAGTTTTATAACCAAGCCTGGTACAGAACCTTGACACCTGGTGCATTTCCACACAGCTGTCATTACTTGGATAGCATGCCATCTTTCCACTCAATTTCCACATATTTTATCAGAAGATGGTGGAGATGAAAACTGTGTCCTATATTCTAATTTCTACAGGAAAATTGGCATTCTATATTAAAAAGCAAATTTATACAAAAATGAAGCTGATAATATATCTCTCCTGATGGACGTTTTACTGAAATACAAGTCAATGCCTCCTACTCCCTCCTCCCTCCTTCAAGTTAGAGAAGTGAGCTAACTACTTATCAAGCTAAGGAAGCTTTTTTGCATATGGTCTAAGTTTTCCTTGGCATTTTCATTATCTTATAACTTATACAGTACAGGTAGTCCTCAACATATGTCCACAATTGACCCTAAAATGTCTGTTGCTAAGTGAGACAGTTGTTAAGTGAATTTTGCCCCATTTTACGATCTTTCTTGCTGCAGTAGTTAAATGAATCACTGCAGTTGTTAAGTTAGTAATATGGTTATTAAGTGAATTTGGCTTCCCCATTGACTTTGCTTATCAGAAGGTCGCAAAAGGTGAACACGTGACTCCAGGACACTGCAACCATCATAAATCTGAGTCAGTTGCCAAGCATCTGAATTTTGATCACATGACCATGGGGATGGTCTTTGAACAGTCATTAAACAAACTGTTGTAAGTCAAGGACTACTGACATAATGTTTTAGAATATGTAAAATACATGGTGCATCACATAAGGCACTTAGGACACCTCTTTCCTGCCTCATTGAATTGAACAGTATTTTTCATAAAGAAAGTGAGATAGTTAACAGTTTGCTGGTGAATACGTCTGTATGTTTTGAAAGATAGAAAGGATTCATTTTAGATTTAAACAGCTCTCCTGTTGATGAACTGACACTGCGGCAATCTGCAATATGAGACTTGCACTAGGACAGATTGAGTTTGATTTTGTTTAGCATGTTGTGTGAACCAAGTATGCCTGATAAAACAAGCTTATGACTTAGTAGTGCTATGCAAGAAAAGCAACCATTGGTTTATATGTTAATAAACAATTGTTAAATAAAACATGGCTTAGCATAATGTTCGATGACTCATACTCTAGTCGGAACAGATTTTTAAAATGGAGGATTATTTGGCGATCAAAATACTAAATTACTCCCTACAAACAAATGATTTACAATAATTATTCTGAACATACACAAGTTATCTATTTTAAAGGGTATAAATTACATTGAGAAAAGTAATCAACATTTTTTACCACTTTTCTCCTTAACTACGTAATGAGAGATAATTTTATATTGGTTATGTATCAGGAATGGTGTCAGATTTTGGTTCATTGCTTTTCTTGCTCTGAATATCAATCAGCCAATTCGCAAAATCCAGAGAATGTCCAAATACTTTTGAATGTAACACTTGCTTATTATTACAAACATCTTAATGTTTTTTTTTGCTTTTTAAGACCCTGTAATCGTTTTTATCGGGGTGGGGTTTGGGCAACTGTATGGAGCTGAGCATTTATTGGCCAGATGCCCTTCCTGATGCCTACGTGGAATTCACAGCAGATATTTTCTCTTTGTGCTCTGATAGAAAAACATATGTCGCTGCCTAGTATTGAACTCTCAATCTTCCGAATGGAGGCAAGTGTCTTCACATCTAGGCCGCTGTGCTGCTCAATCTTAAATTAATGATATAATTGCTTAAAAAGTAATGCCTCGTCAACCAGACATAGCTAATATAGTTTTGAACCTTTTATTGGAACATGTATTCAGACAGATTGCACCCAAAATTACAATTAGAATTCATTGTTTCTGATCTAAATTCTTCATAGTTTGCAAATACTGTTATTGCAACTTGTTTAGGATGGGAACAGTGAAGAAAAAAAGAGAAAACAGAACAAAATTATATGATGTTCCCAACAAACGCAGCTCTTTTTTTGAAAGGAACTAGGAAAGATAGTTGAACTGTGTAAACTAGTTAGATCTCTTAAAGAATATTACAATTATGCAACACTCTAGCTTTAGGTCTACTATTCTTAAACTAAAAGGAATCTTTCAAGTTAGCTTGCAGGGGTGGGGATTGAATCAGATTATCAATTTATGCCAGATATCTCTAGCAGTATGTTAAAATAAAAACGACCTCACATCTAATTGTCATAGTGTCTGAAAAATGTGCCATCTAAAATACTATTTTAGGAAAGAATCAGAATTAAACTGGGAATAGAACCAGGAATAGAAAGTAAGTGAAATTCAATCACTTGTAAAAAAAAAAACAACACCTGGGATCATGGAAACTTTATCAAATTTAAAACAAAAACTAGACTATTAAAACTTGATCAGGAATGATTTGGATCATGACATTGTATTTCTTTAACGCTACAAGTCTGTGAAAGCCCACTATTGCGACTGAAACACAAGTTGCTTTCAGCAAGAAATAGCAGTGAAGACTTTCCCACAAGAATGCTAACTAAACTTTCAGTCTTATCGCATCAAGCAGACCCCCAAAAGCCAGTTTAAAGGAATGTTGTAATGGATTTGCTGTAGAATACTGGTGCCCATGTTGCAATAAATTTGAAATCTCAATTTAAGAGTCACGTGTGCAAGGGTAAAAATAACACCATATTTACCAATTATGATGCTTGTTGAATATGTCACACATCTATAATGACACATATACTATCATATCAACCTATAACAACATATATGTTATCATATCAATCATCTCAATATGTAAGTTACATATTTCTTCATAATGCAATGCTACATAGTGAACAGAACCTTCCTATTTAAAACAGAACTAGTCATCTCACTGTGCATACTTCTTATTGTACCCTTATTTACATATAGTTATACTACTAAGAAATGAAAGTGTGTGGGCATGGTTTAGCAACAGCAAATTACAAGGACTGTGTCTCATAAAAATGCTAAGAAAATCCATATGAGAAAATATTCTGAAATGAATTAGTATGGAAGCATTACTATTTAAACATTGCACTCATGATGAAGATAAACAACTGCATGGCTACTTATTTTCTTTGCACTCACTGATTAATCAGCATCACTGAGGAGGTATACTTCTAGAGCCTGACATCTTCCAAATTCCAGAAGTAATAATGCAGACTATTACAGGGGTGGAAAGCAACCTAGTTTCCTATAGAGATTTGGGCCAGTAACTCCAACAGTGTTGCTACTGGCCATATTTGTTGGTTGGTAGAAACAACTCCAAATCAGCTGAAAAATAAACAGTCCTTCCCCAGCTAAGTAAAATACTTGTGAATTTATTTATTTATTAATTAAATGTATTGACCACCCCTCTTAATATTGTAAGCCACCAACAGGGCAGTTTATAATGTTAAAACGATTAAAACATTTTTTACAAAATCTATACACAATATGAATTAAATAATAAATAAAGACAAATACTCAACCATAATTAAAAGTTGGGGAGGGAGGGAATAGGATGAACAGGGGGCATCTGTTATTAGTCTGTCAACCACCCCCAATGTGAAACCCTTGCAACTACAGCCCCAAGTCAACTGGCAGAGCCAGGCCTTTAAGTTCTTGTGGAAGGTCAGGAGGGTTGGAGCCAGCCCCATCACAGGGAACAAGATGTTCCAAAGGGAAGGAGCAATGACAGCAAAGGCTTTCCTTCTGGACCTTTCCCGTCAGCATACCCTAGCCTAGCCAATGGGTACTATTATTTTTTTCAATACCTGCATTCTAATTGTAGAATATGACTAACACCCACTATCCTTGCTTTCATCATCTTGGATCTCAATAAAAAGGGTTTAAAGTTGCTCTTGAGGACAATTTCAGAGATTCAACCACTGCTGTGTCGAGTAGCTCTCGGCTATCTAGGAAGGCATTGAGACTATATGGATGAATAAACATTACATTAACCCAAAATTAAGCTTGTTTTCTTTTGGCTTAGCATAACATGCATGTAGCGGAAGCTTCTAAAAGATTTACAGTTTAACATGACTTATGGAATGTAGCCAACTGTGATTCATTCAGGAAACAATGGTTAAACAAAACACAGTTAATTCAATGCATGACCCCATGCTTGTATAGTTGTTATTCATCAACTATACAAGCAAACTAATTGTCTTCTGGGTTCAATTTAAATCTTTCCTAACCTGGTCCATCCAACATATTTCAGGCACAGCTCTCATCAGTTCCAGCAAGCATGACTAAATATTAGGAAGATGGAAGGTATTTTTTGATTACATGGAGGGATGGGGGGTTAATTTGGGAATATCTACATAACAGTCTTAATGAAATATGTATGATCACTTTGAAAAATAATCTCTTCCCATAAGAATTTGCATGACTATTGTAGCCAGAGACTATATTCCAGATGCCCATACCAAAGGAATATTATTATTTTGTTGCAGCGATGTAAGAAATACAGTCAAGTCCTTCCTGTGACTTGTCAGCATCCCCTCTGAAACCCCCAGAGTGAGGAAAGTTTAAAATGTCAGCCTTCTTTTTTAGAAAAATTGGGTGCCTCAGACTTTGTAGAAGGGAAAATACATTGATTTCACCTGTTAAAACACCTCAACCGAAAAGGATCCTGGCCACCCCAGCTTTTGAGCTCTGAATATGATATAACAGACATAATAGGAACTTGGTGGCATGAATCCCATGACTGATATATTGCAACTGAAAATTAATGTTGTCTAAAAGTAACAGAAGCAATAGGGGGAAAGGGGTTATACCACATACACCCTGATGTTCATTAAAGGTAAATCTGCCAAGCATAATCCTTCTAGGAAATTCTTGTAATTTTCTCCTTCAGGGACTGCTGGATCAGCAATCATTGATTTGATACTAATAAGAAGGGAAGATTTAGTCAAGAAAGTGGAAGAAACAAGGGATACTGAGGAGAGTGACTATGTAATCCTAGAGTTATGGATTTTAAGAGAAACTAAAGAAAATAGTTTAAAGTATATTTTGGATTTAAACAGTGATTTTTTTAAAAAAAATGGTTGCAATGGCAATAAGGCTCCATGGCAAGAGAAGCTAATGGGAAAAAGAGTTCGAAGTAAGTTAACTGTTCCTAAAAGTGAGATCCTAAAACCATTAAGGCAAACAATTCCAATAAGGGAAAACAACAGAAGCAGCTTAGGTGGCTGTATAAAAAGCTTAATGAATATCTGAAAATAAAAACTGCACACTTGCATAGTGGAAAGAGGTGCAAGTCATCCAGAATCAATACATATAGATAACCTGACCTAGGACAAATGTTATTAAAAAAAGTTAAAGCTAAATATAAACAGAAATGTTCAAGAATGTTAAGAATCTTGACTTGATCTGCTCCTATAAGAAAGTATGTGTTCAATCAGGCAAATATTGAAATTCATAGAAAATTATCTGGGAATGCCTATTTGCTCTGAATTAGTTTAAGTATTCAGGATGAAATGAATCGCATCTTAGGACACTGAAGGAAATTCCTAATGAGGTGTTCAAAATTTTATTCAGTGTCTTTGAGAAATCCTGGGAAAATTATTAACTACCACATGACTGTAGAAGACAATGTTCCTCTATTCAAAAAGGCAAAAAAAAAGAAGAGAGAACTACTGACCACTTTAAAGCAGATAATAAAATATTGCTCTATATGTACTTTAAAATAATATGATAATTACCAAAGTCAACATGGATCTTCTCAAGAACAAATCCTGCTAGTTTAACCCAAACAAAAAAAAATGAGATAAAGTAACTGCCTTAGAGTGGGAATGTTGCAGATTTCAGCTAAGCATTTGGCAAAGTAAACCATAATATGTGAACAGGATGGTATGACAATGAGATAGAAACACAGCTGCTCAAAAACATACTTAAATGTTGTTCAGTAATATTTCTTTATCAAACTAGAATGAGGTACCATGAGTTACCACAAAGGTCAGACTTTAGCTTGTCACTCATCAACATTTTTATTAATGACTTGAACAAAAAAGCAATGAGAATGAATTTTGAATCTTAAAATATGAAAAAGATAATCTGCTAGAAGGGAGAAACACTAAACAATCATAACATTTAACTACTTTGATGTAGTGATTAAAGTGCTGGCCAAGAAAACAGAAGACCGTGGATTCTAGTCCTGCCTTAGACATGAAAAACCACCTGAGTGACAATGGGACAGTCAATCTCTCTCAGCCCAACTCACCTCACAGGTTTCTGGTTGAGGGGAAAATAGGAGGAAGGAGCCTCAAATACTTCAGGAAAAAAAAGGCAGGATAAAAAAAATCTAAAAAAAAATATTGGGGAAATTGATTTCAAAAGAATGGAATTTAACAGATAAAAATCAAATTCTTCATTTAAACATAAATTAATCATATACCTTTAGTTTGGGAAATACTTGTCTGTGATAATACTGTTGAAAAAGATATTATGATTGATTGTGAATACAAAAAATATAAATGCATTTTGAGGAAGCATTAACAGAAGTATTCTGTTAATTCATTGGAAGTAATAGATCCATTTTACTATATGTTAAATCGATTTGGTGTCTCTATCTTTGTAGTTCTGAACACTACATTTAGGATTTAAACAAACTGGAACAGGTACAGAGAAGGGCATAGATGATTAATAACCAAGTCCTGTGAAGTATAGCCTGGAGAAGAAAAGGCTGGGGAGAGGAATTGAAAACAGTCTTCTAGCATCAGAAATAATGTTACTTTTCTTACCATAAGAGAAATAATTTAGTGTGGGGGTAGGCAACTATGGCCCATTTATGACCTGTGGACTTCAACTCCCATAATTCCTGAGTCAGCCATGCTTTACAGTGCTTTACAGCTCTCTCTAAGCGGTTTACAGAGTCCCCAACAGTCTGAGTCCTCATTTTACCAACCTCAGAAGGATGGAAGGCTGAGTCAACTTTGTATCATTGTATGACATTCAGAGTGAAATGGCCCTTGAATCAACTAAGTTGGCTCATTCCAGTGCCAGGAGATGGAAACCAAAGCATGCTTTAATAGGAATAAGATGCATATAAATCTTTGCTATTCCTGTCCTATGAATTGTCATTGCACAGTGACATTTCATATAAGCAGAAAAATGTTTTAAAATAACAAACCTTTTAATATATGTTCTGACAACAAACTACTTTTCTTTAGTATCTTTTTTCAACTGACAGAATTTGCTTAGGTTCTTACTAATTATAGGAATGTAGTATTTATTAACATGCATTCAAAGTAAGATTTTTGCCACATAATTGTCAAGTTTACTTTTACTTTTTCTGTGTCGGAAGGAAGCAAAGCCTCAAATTCCTCGGTCATGTTTTAGAAAATTAAAAAAACCCAAGCTAAATAATTATCCTTCTGGCTCAGAGTATTTTAAAAAATCCCATTTCCGTGTCTGCATCATTTTTGGATACTTATTTTCCAGACGTTTTTCTGTGCTTTTTGACCCTTTTGTCAGATTTAAGGGCCTGTTAATTGGTCTCCCCCACCAAAAGAGTAGAGCTGCACATATACAGATCCGGTGCCTTTGTTTTGTTAATTGACAACTAATACTACAGCCCAAAGCAGCAATTTCCTAAGAGTTGTTTCAAGTGAAAAATAAAACAAGATAAAGTGTACTTGAAGTCTATCTTCCATCTAAAACTTCCCATGAGCTTTGTGGGCATCCCAGTGGTATGGGAGGTAAACTAATGGGTTTATGCCAAGATACTTTTTCTCAAAGTTTCACTTCAGCATAAACATACACACTTCTGAATTCCTGTAGCAATTGTTGAGATTTAAAACATTTAAAAATTCAAATGTAAGATAATTCATGAGGCACTTAGCATCCAAGGGAAAAACTGCTCTTTGGTCTTTACTCATCTGTTGACTTTCAAGTTCAGTGGCATACAATACAAAATAGGACGTTGAAATGCCACAAGCATTTCAATCCAGTTCATCTTGTGTCCTTTCTACAACCTGAGCGATTTCATGATGAGGAAATCATGAGGGTCTCCTAGAGGTACGTAAGCTATCTGGATTGGCTTCTTTAGCAAAACAGAGCATTTGAAGCATCTATTGATCAGAGCAAATGCCTGAAAGGGATGTGTATGTGAGAGCAGAAGCTGCAGCCACCCAGGTCTGCCAAACTGCCTTGAATCAAGCAATTCATCTGCGTTTTTGTCTTTTTTTCACAAAGCCCCTATACAAACCATTTCTGCTGACCAAATACATCCATTTCCGTGTTTGCCAGTGGTAGATAGCAAGCTTGTCCTTTTCAAAGGCTTAGCTCAAAAAAAGGGAGAGAGAAGAGAGATTTTTATTTCAGGCTGCAACACTGTGTGTACAGACCAGGGAGACAGCTCTGACACACATAATAGCTTGTTTTTCAGCAAGGCACCATAGAATCAGGCTATCTGGATCCGTAACTGCTTGCAATCATTTTTAAAGTGTTTATCAATATCCCACATTTTTTTAAAAAATACTTTGCATTAAAAAAAAACCTTGCTGCCTTAATCAACGAAAGATCTGATCTATAAATACATTCAGAGTGACAGTATCATATTTAAAAGTTTGCATATTAAACAGGTGGACTAATCATACATCAATAAACTAGGAGAAACTGATTGCAGCTTCCACTGTATTCTCATTTCATTGAAGCTCATTTCCATTCCTTAAATAAAACAGAAACCTTCCCCCAAAACAGTTCTTTAGTTTTAATAGCACTGAAGCAGGAAAAATCTACTCAATTTCTTCAACCTTCCCTCCCAGCATTCACTAACTACAATACTAAATGTTGGTTTTCTACCATGTCAACGCAGAAAACACATTAGGAAAAAAGACATTAAACGAGATAACAAAAAGGAAAAAACCTTCCTGCCCAAATAAGAAAGGGGGGGAAAAACCATCTCCTATAGATGAAAAAGGGTCAGCATAGTCCATACACCTGTTGTAATTCCAGGTGTATTATCTAGCAAGTTCAGTCCACTGCTGTTAATTTCCCTTGGCCAGGTATGGGGTGTATTCAAGTCTTTTGAACTGCCAGCACTCAGATGCCCAGGTACTTCTATGGTGCCATGTTCTAACACTGAGGATGTGGTGGATCTCAGCATAGCCAAAGATCCCTACATAATTTTGCTGCCAGGGTAGCTATTCCTGTAGGCCTCCAGCAGCTGCAGCTGAAACACTAGATAGAGAGAGAGATCGTCCTCCAACCTCCTTTCTCCCTCCCTCCCTCCCTCCCTC